>JAQFVV010006287.1:4462626-4560126 GCA_028023455.1 Epiperipatus broadwayi
CAATATATATATATATATAATAAATCGATGTCTGCATTTCTGTATTTTTAAATACTGTATTTTCAAATATTTATTTATAAATTTGTATATATATATTGTAACAAGCACAGACGTTTGTTACATTGTTTTTTTTATTTATTAAACATGAAAGTAAATTAAAAAGTTCGCATTTAAAAATTTTCTTTAAGAATTAAAAATTGAAATTAAATATCATCTTAAACTCGTATATATTAAATCGCACAGATAAAAAAAATTCTTAAAATAAAACTGTATTAAAAATAGAAAAGGTATTTTAAAAACAAAAACTTAAAAAGATTTAGAGATAAAAATATATATCTTTAATCTTGAAAAACACATTAGTTAATCAGAAATGGAAATGATTGTGTTAATTAGTTATGTAAACTAGCCTTGGGCATTTAAATGTAAAAACATCAGTCAGATAGGAAAACAATAGAAACAAATAGCCAATGAATGAAATCCATCGAGAAATCGGACCTCAGCGAAAGGATCATCACATCAATGACATAATGCCAAGTCAATCCTTCGAATACGTATAAAAGGAAAATTTGGAAATTATTAATTAGTGATTGGTAATTATTATTATGAGAAGATGGAGATGTATTAAGGCAGAGAGTTGGTGGTGAAGAGATTGAAAGACACACGTTCAATCCCTTCAGTTGTTATAAAATGAAAAAATGAAACATTGCTTTTCTTATATTTAGAGGACCACAGGATCATAGGGAAATTTAACGCTGGATTTCAAATGGCATGCAACTGTAAAAGATGAACATTCTAAAACCGTAAGAACTTTATAAAATATAAAGAACAATATTAATTTGAAAACACCAAGAACTTTAAATTTTAAACTTTCCTAGTATTTAATTGTTACAAATAGAATCCTATCTGACCAAACTAAATTCTTTATTAATAGGGTTATTTGATGTATTTTTTTTCTTATTTATGTAAAATCATTTCCATTTATTTATTTTTTGTTCTTTAAGTTTTTATCATGATTTTTTTTGTTTTTCGTTAAATTAATTATATAAATGTTAAACTAAAGTCGGGCGTGAATGGCTGTATAGATTTGTAAAATTATATTAGGGGAGAGTAATCTTAGGTTATTTGTGTCATTGTTAAATTGGGTCAATGGATTGGATATATTGATGTAGTTAGTAGATGTAGTACAGATTCGCTACTGGCAGAATCGCTTCATATGTCACACTCTCCCGTTTTGCCTATGGAAGGAATTATAAGATGCAGAGCGCAGTTCCTTTCTATGGAGTTTTTTTTTATTGCTCTTCTTGTCAGATAGATGTAATATTCCTATTTGATGAGAGGCAATTTCTTCTCTTAACTTTTTGGTGCCACCGTATTTTGTATTACATTGAATACATCGATATAACAGATGGATTGGCACCAGTTTGGCTGTGACTTTTAGCCTAAGGTTAAATAGGGATAGAATGTTTATTTTCAAAAGCAAATTTATGTAGTCTATTCATACTCAACACTAAATAAAAATGCATTAAATTTAAGTTGTTTATAGACGTTTGCATGGATTCGTTATCGGTTAATTATGTTTTGGATTTCATATTTGATCGAAATATATAGACATTCGATAAATAATGATATCTTACTGGTGAGTATCTAAAATGTATTTATTCAGATGTCTTTTAAGTTATTGGTGACAATGCAAGTATCTTATGGTGAATACTAGAGGGTTTCTTATATTTCCCTATGCAATTGTCAGTAATCAATAATTTTGTATTTTGATCGTTTATATTTATTTTGAAATGTTTTTGACCGTTGAAATCTATGTAACTGATCTATAGCAACATATTAAAACAAGTTTTTATAATCCCATCTGTGCGAACTTAATTAAAATGTAAACTTATAATATAATAGAAATTACAATGTAAATTAAAATCTAAGGAAAAGTTAAAATGTAAGTTAAATTTCAAAATGTAAACTGATACTAAAATAATTTTAAATCTTATATATATGTGCATAAATAAATGTTTGTAAGTTAATTACTGGCAGTGGCTTATTTTATTCCTTTTTTTATATATATTCTTATATTATATTATTAAATCTCTGCTATTCCACTGAGCTAGTGACTGGGGCTAACGACCGGATGCAAAATAAAAAAAAAATATTATTTTTTTGACTTACGTATCTGCCTACTCTATAAATTTTCTAGGTTCAAATGCCTAGATGGCGCCCTGTAGTGCAGATACGTTAAGTCTCAATTTCTATGGATCGTTACAATATATATATATATATATATAAGAATTGATCATTTTAAATGTTTTTATTAAGCTGATGTTTTCAAATTGTGAAACATATTTTTTAATCCATTCATTTTTTTTTAAAAAAATCATAAAAAATATTTTTTTAAAAATTTAAGTTTTTGAAACGTAACTTTTTGTGTGTGAAACATTATTTACTCTCATAAAAACATAGCAAAATGTCAATTTAGCTAAATCAAAGATTCTTAGCTTTGATTTTGAAAATGTTGTTTTTCCAAATTTTAGTTATTTTAAAGAAATAACTTTATTTATTAAAAGTTAATTTATGAATAGAAATCAACTGATTGATTATATTACTTATAAAAAAAATTTTTTTGATGAGGGAGATGTTTAAAATTTTATACTATCATGTCATTTTTAGTCTTATTTTTTTCATTCTATTCAATTCTTGTTTCTTAAATTGTAATGTGTGTGACTTTATTTCAATTCCACTTAATGCGCTAGGATTTTTTAATGATCCCAATAAAACTATTTATTTATAGTAGGTTAAATCTAGGAATTATTTAAGGTGATTTATAATAAGTTATTTTATTTACTTATTTATCACCTTTTAACAATAATTGTTTATAGAATTATTGCCTCCTGAGCTATATTTGTACATAAGAATTAATTATGGGGGGAGAGGATTTTGTTTAGTGTTATGGACATCCAGTTGATGAGATTTCATTACTTCTTTAATCCTGGTTGGTGCAAAGAAATATCCTTTAAAGTTTATGCACTTCATTTCATTTTATTTATTATTTCTTTAGAAATTTAGTTTATATTTGGCCAGAACATTAATGGTATTAAGTAGCCAGAGCATTTAATATGGTCAGGATGTTTTTAATATCTTGGCATTATTTGACTTCTTGTTGTATTTTGATGTAGTCTTACCCATGTATGAGCATACAGATAATTATTGTTTCTATTGCTAACCTAGACTTGTCAGTGGCTAAATAATTAGTCTTGTTTACCATGAACCACTTTCAAATCCAGTAACAAAATTTACCTTTTATTTATAATTATTGTTGATCATTCATGATGATGAATGATTATTACTTTTGTTTAATTATGATCAATTTATAGTTGGTTATCCTTCAATCTTATTCGTTTTAAATTTAATTTTATATTTTTTTCTTTGGGGATTATGATGAATTTCCATATTATAATTCTGCCCTAATGTGATTAACTGTAACAAATGGCTATGGAATTGTTCGACATTGTAACCTCAGATTTTCTATGTATTAACCTCAATATTTTCTAAACTGTTATAATATATAATATATAAACATATAAAATAGAAAAAAATCCAAAATTTCATATTAGCTCTATATTAAACATTTTGATTTTATTAATTGTGATTGACAAAATCAATAATCAAACGTGCATTTGTTTATTTAAAATAAGAAATTTTCATATAATTTTTATATATGATTTAATGAACAAGTTAATTAAAAAATAATAAAAACATTATTTATTGCAATAAAGAAACAGTTTTTTTTCTTATTATTAACTGGAAGCAATATGAACTATATATCTCTCTTTATTCATCAACATAATTTATGTATTTTTATAAACTTCATCAATACACATTATTTTATTTAGAAAACATGTCAGTGGATCTTAAAATGAAATTAGTGCTTGTATTGTTGCATTCAAATAATTCTCTTTTTTTCTTGTCTTGATATTCTCCACTCTGTTGGAAACTCATAACTATATTATCAGATCCAGATAATCATTTAAAATATAGCATACCTTTTAAGTTTTTGAAACATAATTTTACATGGCATTTCAGTTTTCTTTACATTCATTATTAACACATTTATCCAATCTTAAATTGAGTGCATATTTCTGATGTTGTATTATAGTTATCGAATATATATTTCAAAGGAAATGTAGGTATTTAGTGATCACAAAATAGGTAGAAAAATTGAAACAGTAATTTGAAATTAATCACGAATGGCAAATATATAAAAGAACAAGTACTAATCTACTAGTAAAGATTTTATTGGAAAGACAATATATAAATCATTTTACAGATTTAACATATACAAAGGAGCAAGTAATGAAACATTTGATAAATTCTCCAATATATACAACTAACAAGTTTAAAATTCTCATCATCAATTTTGACAAAGTTCAAATGCTACCAGAAACACATTGAACAAATTATTATGCTTTACCGTTAATAAGGCTCCTAAATTAAAAAAAGAAAAACACAATCATTATAATTCTTTGCATTTTTAATATTCTGTTTTGTATAAAATACTTATTGTTTTGATTTACTTAAATGTCTTATTTGTACAAATGGTTTTTATTACCTATATGTATGTAGAATCATATATAATCAATTTAATCATTAAAAATTAATGAATATTTATAATAAATTTACTCTATAATTGTGTTTTATGCACATATAATGAAGCTATAATCTTAATTTATCATTTGAGAGCTTTGGGGAAATGTAAGTTCCCATAATCATAGACTCATTATCAATTGAGAAATAATTTGTAATAAAGCCTTATGTAAATTTATGCAAATTGACTATAGCGTCCATTTTTTCAAAATGCAGAAGCAAGCTTTTCTTCTGTTTATAGCTGTAGTATCACTTGATATATAGCAGGCTTCGTTGACCTTGCATTTAGCATCATTTCTTTTGGTACAGATCATCTTGGCTGTTGTTGGTTTTAAGGCATGGCCAGCAGTCCTTTCGTGCTCATCGAATATTGAACCCCTTCTGTCTTCCTTTTACTTCTGTTATATAGACATCTGTGCTGCACCACTCCAGTATCAATATTCATCATTAGTTTCTCCATAGTAGGTTGCATGGCAGTTATTATGGGGGCATGTAATTTTATATATGACCTGGGGGGGGGGTAATTCAGGAGCAATTTTGTCTTTTGTGTTGTTGATCAATCTGTTAGTGATTGATGGTAAAAAGAAACTTATTTCCAAGTTTTTGGAATGTTTTCTACTAAGCTGTTTGGTTATGGAATTGATGTATGGGAGTATAATGTGTAGTTTCTTTTCTTTAGTTTGGTTATGTTTTATTTTGTGATTAAATTGGTTAACTTTTGTGGTTGCTCGTTTGTGTCCTATACTTTCTATGTCTGCCAGGTAGTGAATCAATTTGTTTTGCCTGTTGTCTTCATATTTGCATAGTTTATAATTCCTGAATACAAATGTTGATCAGGCTGCTAGCTTGTGGGCCTGGGGTGCTTTAGAGCTGGGGTTTGTTAGGCCTCTTACTTCAATTGGTTTTACTATCATTTGATAGTTCAAATTCATTGTGTTTCTGTAAACCTGTATATTGAGGTATTTGACTTCATGTACTTGGATTTCCCATGTGGTGTTGAATATAAACTTTGTTATATTTTGGAGATTATTGTGAATGTTGATTATTGTATTTACTGAGGTTGCATTTCATCTGCATAACATGTATATATCATTTCTGGTGTGGAGTTATAGGAGTCAAGCCAGATTTGTTGTTCATAGTGATTGAGCATGATGCTGGATATGATCCCACTCATGAGAAGATCCATGGGCCAACTGTTGTCTATACAAAACCATTTGTCTGGAAAGATTGCAAGTATATTTGTATCCAGCCATGTCAAAAACTCATTGATGAATGAGACTCACATGGGTGGGCAGTCTCTTATCCTTAATTCATTGTTAATAATTTCATTGAATTTCTTGCGATCAATTAGGCCATATAACTCGGCAATGTCAAATGATACAATTCTATATCCTGGTTGGAGCACCGCATTTTTTATCTTTTCCATGAACGCGAATGAGGACAAGATGGTATAGTCACCAAAACCAAGACTGTCAATGAGCCACTGGTTGACCAGGACTGCAGTTTCAAAATAGTGTGCTCTCCTGAAGTCCAGCATAACTCTCAACCATATTTATTTATAAAGTCATCATATTACTCGTTTCTAGAGCAGCTTTTGTCTTCTTTGTAGGGGGTAGGGGGTTTAAATCGAAAGCGTGTTTATTAATTGTTTTATATTTAAATATAATTTACATAGTTTTTATTTAGCGGATTTTCAAATATTTATACTTTCAAGAATAAGTTGATTTCTAATGTTTTTTCCAGTTTAATGAATATTTTGTATATAGATGCAGTTATTATTATTATAGATTTATATATTATAAGTGTTTACTCCAGAACATTACTTTGTTAATGTATTTCTTTTTAACATCTCCATAAATCACTGTACTTATTATTCATAATCCACATCAATTTTTGCAGTTTCCATTTTCTGCTCATTTTGATCTTCTTTACCCATTTTTGCATTTACTCTCGTGAATGTTTCGAATTTTTACTTATTAAAATTTGCTTCTTAAGCTTTATTCCTATAATTATTTCATTTTATTACTATTTGTTCATCTGATGATACCATGGATTATTTAATGAATGTATTGTATCTTTCCTTTGACTTCTATCTAACATGTGATTTTAAATTGCAGTAAAAACTATGTCGTTTCTAGTTTCGTTTAATTTTACTTGATGTTTAAAAACTATTTTACTCTTTTTATATTCGCATGACTAATACTTACACATTTATGAGTATTTGTTTTCTACTAATTACTATTAAATCATGTTCGTCATTAGTTATTTTCTCAGACGATTTTATTTATGACCCAAATTTAAAGTAGCCATTTTTGTAATTTAATAAACAACATCAACTAAATTTATTCATTTTATATAAAGAAAATTTTGGCATATCAACCAAATATTAGCTTATTATGATCCAAATGTATAATGTTATATCAGGACAGTGCATATTCGTGCACACATTAGTGTGATCTATATACACATTGGTCTGCAACTTTATGAATTAAAATATTAGTTTGAACAAGGTATTTACACATTTATGAATCATATTTAAAATAAACGATGTTTGAATCACCAGTATATATATATATATATATATATGTATACGTATGTGTGTAATACAAATAAAATGTCAGTTAATTAAAAAATAGTGTACCAACAATAAAAAATAAATAAATATAACGGTAATTAACTAATATTTACAGTATTTCAATTAGGAGAAGTACTTTCTATTCTTGACCTTTTTCAATTGCTGTTAAAATCAAAAATAATAACAGAATCAAACGTCATCCACTCAAATCCCAGGAATTTCGAATATTAAGGTTAGCCAGGTTGTCTACTACTTATATTTACTTTATTTCTATTTATGAAAATTGCTTCCTTATTTTTTCTTTAATTATGGTTTTTCTACTCGTGAACAATCTTAATACTTTCAAAAACGAACTTAAATTTATATTTGCATGCCCTATCATGATCCAAAAATAATGTAGCAAACATTAAATATTATGTTTTGATGTATGTTATCATATATACATGAACTTCATTGCAGTGTAGAGAAAAGATTAAAGAAGTATGGATTGTTATAAAAAAAATTTAAAAAGAAAAAAAATAATGATTTAATGACTGCTTCATTTTTTTTTGGGATCATGAAAGGACTTGTAAAATCTTAAAAATAATATGATTCTTCATGAAGAAAGAAATCGTAATAAAAAAAATTAACA
This sequence comes from Epiperipatus broadwayi, assembly GCA_028023455.1. NCBI lineage: Eukaryota > Metazoa > Onychophora > Udeonychophora > Euonychophora > Peripatidae > Epiperipatus > Epiperipatus broadwayi. The sequence goes on from JAQFVV010006287.1 coordinate 4,470,474, forward strand.
AGTCAATTTTCCACAAATAAAATTTTAATGAATATAATTAATGGACAAGATGCTAACGTTAAATTTGGGATTTCTGGTATTAAGTGGATGACGTTTGCTTCAGTTATGATTTTTTGAATTTAACAGCAACTGAAAAGTGTTAAGCAATTAACTAAAAATACTTCTATTTCAAAGACTGTATATATATTAGTTAATTACCATTATATATATATATATATATATATATATATATATATATATATATATATATATATATATATATATATACCTATATTGATATAGGCACATATAATTTTTATCTAAAATTATTATTAAAGTAATCTTTCATAAAAGAAAAACATAAAATTAAATGTTGAAGAGTTTATTGCAGCTTGTTTTTGAAAAAGATAAGAATTAAATAGTTTTTTTTTTAGTATTCGTAAAAATATAATTTAAAAAGTTAAAACACACAAATCTCTTTTCATTCAATTTTAATTAAAGAAAAAATAATGTTAAAACTAAATAGTAAATTGTATTAAAAATATATGACCGTATATATGTACATTTGTCACAATATATAAAATGTTATGTTAAAGTTAAAGAAGATTATCATTAAAAAACATGGCAATGGCTATTAATTAAAATATAAAACAACATTTCTGCATAGCTATTACTAATTAAGCAATCTTCCAAAACACGTTTATCAAATGATTATCATTGGAATTTGACAACAGATCTTTGCCGGAGATATTAGAAAGACAACAAAGTGCAGGTATAAATAGACTTTTTTTTATCGGACAGTAATTCAGTTCCACAAATTAATTGAGTTGAGAAGAGTTATCGTTATGAGAGAGTGCAGTTCAGAAATTAATTGTGTCAGTTAACAAACAAAATGCAGTGTTGAGAAGATCTTTGGAATGCACGTTTATCTCCAGCCCAGATGTCCGAGAAAACAGCAGATCTGCCCGTGAAATAATGTCAGCTTAACATCTTAGAAAATCTCCGTCAGTATCTATTTGTCTCTGATAGTAATAATTGTGAAAATCAGGAAACTCTGCAAGGAAACGTCCCAGCCATCTGGTAAGCATTTATAATGGAAATATCCTCACCGAAAGCAGCCTCCAAAGAATAAAATTCTACGTCAACATTCAAAAAAGCCTAGGTAAAAACATTTGCTTATTTTCGTTTATACTGTAATAGCCATTGCATTTCATTAATTCGTGTGAATCCTCCAAGAGTCTAATTATATGAACTCGATATCATACATAAATGAACTATTGATGTGTGTGATTAAATTTCAAATGCTATGTAATACTTTAATATTATTATGTGTGTGCATGAGTTAATATGTGCATGATCCTTATATCAATATTATTAGTTAAATTAGATAAATACCAGTGTTTTGTTATGAAAGTAAACAAGAATATTTAAACTAGTTTAGAAATGTCAATTTAAAATGTGCGTGTGTTTTATTAGAATTATAAAATGTTTAAATTTAGAAAATAAATGTTAGTTAATAAATTATCTTTAAAATTAAACTTTATTTGTCGGTCAATTCTTTTTAACAAATTCTTTATCAAGTCTTTTAACCACTAATTAAGTATAATCTATTAGTGATTACAAACAACTGAGCTAGTCGTGGATTTAGGCGTTGAGATAGTGGCCATTGCTTAAAGTGTGTTATTTATTCATCCTTGAATAGATAACTGGCGCCTGTGTTTATACACAAACAAAAAAGTGCTTTGAACTTGGTGTTGAACTCAACAGTCGAGAAGAAGTTATGTCCTGGAAATGTAATGTTAGTTATATACTTTATAGCTATCGTTTGGGCATACATACTCTCCGAGTATGTTCTTCTCTGCCTAAGAGGCCGGTGATTCGAATCCACATATTCGAACACGGTTCAAATGGCTAGACCCAACTTGAGGCTGAACCTAAGAAACAATAGTAAAGAAATACTTTGTTTCTTGTTTGAAAATTTTGTTTTATACAAAAGTTAAATTACGTATGTAAAAGTGTTTTAATTTTAAAAAAGAATTGACCGAAAACTTTTTTTTTTTTCGAAATGAAAGGAGATTTTGACATTTATGCTATCAAATCAGAGTCAATTGGGTGTTATGGGCGGAGTTAAAGCATTAAGAGTGGGTAGTGAAAAGGACAAAAGGCTGGAGTTAACGTGAGTTTCCATATTAGTAAGAAAGATAAATAAATAAGTTGTATTTAAATTTAGTTTAACATAAGCGCTAGTACTTTAAAATTGAAATTTTCGAAAATGGATCCGAAAGAAAGCCCAATATATTTAAAAAATCCCCGTTAGTAGAAAAGGAGAAAGAAGAAGTATCTGAGACGCGAATGATGATGAAAATGATGATGAATATGATGCAAGAGTTCAAAGCAGAATTGATAAAAGAAATGCGTCAAGAAATTAAACAAAGTCAACAAGAATTGAAGGAAGAAATTAGTCAGGTTAAAACAGAAATTAAAGAACTCAGAGCAGAAGTAAGAGAAATAAGATGTGAGATAATGGTAAAGGTAGAGAAGAACCAAGAAGTTATAGAGTTAGATTTAATTAAAGAAAGTCAGGAAGTTGAGGTCACGAAAGAGGTAGAAATTGAATTAGAATCAGATAGCGTTGTGACAGATAAAGTAGAAACTTATGTAGATCAAAAGGTAGAAAATAGCGTAAAAGAGTTTTTACAAAGAATTAAAAATAAAAGGTTTAAAGTAAATGTTCACATTCACTGTAGACGTAGATTTAAAACAAAGAGAAAGCGTAGAAAAAAATATTCCCAGATTGAAGTAATTCGGAGTTTGTCTAGGTATAAAGGTTTTCTGAGTTATGAAGTGGAAAACAGAACAGAAAGAGAAAGAGATAAAGCAATAAAATATAAAAACGGAACCGATAAGAAAGGAAAGTTAGTTCATATTATAGAATTTGTAGAAAGAAAGAAGGAACCACCTGACATAGTTTAAAAGTTAGTAAATGGGCAGAATAGTAAAGGAAATAAACAAAAAGGACCGGAAATGGACTATGAGTCTAATATAATTATTTTGACGTAGGTGAAAAGCCTGAATTAGAATTTCGCTATTTAAAATGATGGATTGTTTTGTCAAATAATAATAACGGAGGCTTCGCAAAATAAAAGATTTTTTTTTCTCCACGCACATATTAATTAAGGAAATGTTCATAAATAAACAGTTCAAATAAATAAAAATCAATAAAATCAAGTTAAATAAATGGGTCAAATTAAGGATTTAGAAATAATGTTTGTAGAATTAAATAAATGAATAAAATAAGGGAAATACATAAAATAAAAACAAGTTAAATAAATAAGTATAATATATCTGTAGAAAATAAATAAAATATTCGTAGTAAAATAAAATAGTTTTTTTGGATATATGCATGTTAAAATAAAAGTTTGTTTTGAATACCATAAGTTAAGGAAAGAATGTAAATAAATTGTTTAAAATAATCAAGATAAAAAAAAATCTCTAGTAAAATAATAATGAATGAATCATAATAAAGCAAAATAGTTTTTTTTTCTGAGTACACGCACGTTAATACATAAGTTAAAGTAATGGGTTAAAGTAATATTGTAATATAAATAAATATGTAAATCGATGTCTGTGATAGTTTAAAGATAATATTATAAGATTAGTGTAAAACTAAATATTTAAATAATGTTCGGAATGAATTTAAAAATAATATAAATGAAAGTCAATCTAAGTTGTATTAGGAGCGTATAAGGGTTCAAATCTAAAGGGATGAGGGTAGTATAGAAGTGTTTTAGTTAAGGTTAAGTTTAAAGCTCTCGACTGGATAAAATTCTAGTACCCGCAACGGATTGGCTGGGATCATTCCTCTTTTAAAAAGCGCACTGGCAACAACCAGAGTAATTCATACCTCTTTTTCCAAAGTGTAAGTCAGAAATAGACAGTTGAAAATTCCTGCCATTGTAGTTGCTTAGTCAAAGTCCGATCAAGAGAATTGGCAATCGTTTTCCAGGGCGTAAGTCGGAAATGGACAGTTGAAATTCCTGCCATTTGCAGCCACCTTTTCTTAGTCAAAGTCCGATCAAGAGAATCGGCAGCCAAAGCTTCATTTACAAAAGATCCCTGTGCCACAAATTTAGTTTGTCCTCGTGGTCATTATCCAGGACGAACATTGTAAGCAATGTTACCAGCATAGAAAGAAGAAAAGCATAATTGGAGATTGCCCTTAGTATGGAAAGGAAAAGATACCAAAAAGCAAACTTAGAAAGAATAATAAATTAAGATTTAATGTTGTCAGAGATAAAATGATCAAAAATGACGCATTTTACTCTCAAAAGGAAGGGCGGTGTAATGTACCTATATTGATATAGGCACATATAATTTTTATCTAAAATTATTATTAAAGTAATCTTTCATAAAAGAAAAACATAAAATTAAATGTTGGAGAGTTTATTGCAGCTTGTTTTCGAAAAAGATAAGAATTAAATAGTTTTTTTTTTAGTATTCGTAAAAATATAATTTGAAAAAGTTAAAACATGCAAATCTCTTTTCATTCAATTTTAATTAAAGAAAAAATAATGTTAAAACTAAATAGTAAATTGTATTAAAAATATATGAGCGTATATATGTACAATTGTCAACAATAGATAAAATGTTATTTGAAAGTTAAAGAAGATTATTATTAAAAAACACGGCAATGGCTATTATATTAATAATATAAAACAACGTCTCTGCATGGCTATTACTAATTAAGCAATCTTCCAAAACATGTTTATCAAATGATTATCATTGGAATTTGACAACAGATCTTTGCCGGAGATATCAGAAAGACAACAAGGCGCAGGTATAAATAGACTTTTTTTATCGGACAGTAATCAGTTCCACAAATTAATTGAGTGAGAAAGTAAGGAGGGTGCAGTTCAGAAATTAATTGAGTCAGTTAACAAACAAAATGCAGTGTTGAGAATATCTTTGGAACACACGTTTATCTCCAGCCCAGATGTCCGAGGAAACAGCAGATCTGCCCGTGAAATAATGTCAGCTAAACATCTTAGAAAATCTCTGTCTGTATCTAATTGTCTTCGATATTAATAATCGTGAAAATCAGGAAACTCAGCAAGGAAACATCCCAGTTAGCTGGTAAGCATTTATAATGAAAATATCCTCAACGAAAGCAGCCTCCAAAGAATAAAATTCTACGTCAACATTCAAAAAAGCCTAGGTAAAAACATTTGCTTATTTTTTTTATACTGTAATAGCCATTGCATTTCATTAATTCATGCGAATCCTCCAAGAGTCTAATTATATGAACTCGATATCATACATAAATGAACTATTGATGTGTGTGATTAAATTTCAAATGCTATGTAATACTTTAATATTATTATGTGTGTGCATGAGTTAATATGTGCGTGATCCTTATATCAATATTATTAGTTAAATTAGATAAATACCAGTGTTTTGTTATGAAAGTAAACAAGAATATTTAAACTAGTTTAGAAATGTCAATTTAAAATGTGCATATGTTTTATTAGAATTATAAAATGTTTAAATTTAGAAAATAAATGTTAGTTAATAAATTATCTTTAAAATTAAACTTTATTTGTCGGTCAATTCTTTTTAACAAATTCTTTATCAAGTCTTTTAACCACTAATTAAGTATAATCTATTAGTGATTACAAACAACTGAGCTAGTCGTGGATTTAGGCGTTGAGTTAGTGGCCATTGCTTAAAGTGCGTTATTTATTCATCCTTGAATAGATAGCTGGCGCCCGTGTTTATACACAAACAAAAAAGTGCTTTGAACTTGGTGTTGAACTCAACAGTCGAGAAGAAGTTATGTCCTGGAAATGTAACATTAGTTATATACTTTATAGCTATCATTTGGGCATACATACTCTCTGAGTATGTTCTTCTCTGCCTAAGAGGCCGGTGATTCGAATCCACATAGTCGAACACGGTTCAATATATATATATATATATATATATATATATATATATATATTGTAGGAGTATATATATACTCATACATACATGTAATGAATATGTATACATTATATTTGCATTATTATTATATTTATGAAAATAAATATATAACTTGTTAAATTAGTATTTTTCATTCTTTAAAATAAAAAAAAGGCATTGTTGACAAAAGACCATTGACAAGGTAATAAATGGCCTCTGGGTTCACAGTTTATCGAATTAAAGGAAATGAAATTAACTTAGTGTTTTAATATTGAATTGTTATTGCAACAATGTGAGTGTGTATGCTTCAGCAAGCTGATGGAGTGAGATATAATATATTAATTCTATTCTTTTTGTTAAAAGACTAAGGATTCTATTTTTGTCAGCTATATCCTCATAAAAATTTATACTATGTTCGATTTAAAAAAAACAGTATAAGATAACATCTATATTTTGAACAATTTAATACTCATTAGAAGAAATTTCTAATATTTGTTCAAAGAAAGTAATCTAAATATATTTTTGTGTTCTATAAAAAATTGTTTGAATTACATGTTTTAAAATCTAAACAGCGTTCTAAAAAAGAACATGTTTATAAAAACTTCATTCAAATTTAACGTACTTTGCATTATAAAGAAAATGCAAAGTGGGTAGAACACCAATTTATCATGGGATAGATAAAATGCACTTGCCTAATCAAATATATATGTGTGAATAACATCGTTTGATGAAAGCTTTAAAATTATAAAAATTGGATCTTCAAAATGGAATTATAATTGTTAATAAAGGAACTGTGTATTAAGAAGTTGAAATCTACATATAAAGAAGAAACTAAGTGTCAATTTAGGATATCCTAATATTTTCTTTAATGTCTAACAATGAAGGAATCAAAAACTGTGTCTTCAAAGAATTTTCATTCACGAGAAGCATCTGAGATTATTGTATTAACTTTTGTAAATACCATTTAAGATTTTTGAAAGTTATAATTGGGAAAAGTTAATTTCATTTTCTTTATCATCGTATTCATTTTATTATAAAAATGAATAATAAGAGAGAAATTATAATTTAAAATATTTTTATTTATACTTATGATTAATAAAGATTTAAATATCAATTAAGAAATGTTAATATGGGAAAGGGATAATGTGAACTTGAGGTAAGAGATTAAATTATTTTTAAATTTACATATTACTATTTGCTATGACATGACACTACATTGTTTATACTAATCCAAATAGTCTAAAAACAGTAATGTATAAGTGAATAAATGATTAACATTGTTGTGAAATATATATTTTTATATTAATAAATATAAGTTACTGACAATCATTTTAACGAATGAAGGTATTATATACAAATGATTGGATCATTATTTGTATAATCTAATTATTGTAAAATGGTATTGATATAAAAGACTTAATATTTGGTTAATTATATTTTATATTCATTGTAAAATCATATAGTGTTATAGGTTAGAAAATATATCTACCATAATATAAATAGAATATGTATATTTTAATATAAGGAGGTAGATATATAAATATTTTTTATATATTGTAAAATTTAAATTATTTAATTGTTAAATAAATAATTATGTTTTTATATTAAATGAAGTCTTCAATTTTGTTTTATTTGATTTAAAGAGTTAGTGGGATTCGTTATTAATATTACTTTAGAATATTGATAGGAACCCCTGAAGAGAGTAAATTGTTAAGCTTCCTGTGTTTGAAATCTGAACATAACGGTAAAGTTAATTAAGGTGAAAATTGATTTGATGTGGTTTAGATATAATAACTTTTTAATAATAAATTAGTTATTGGGAATAAATATAGTTTATATCAAAATTAAATCACATCTTGAAGACCTTAAATCTGACTATGAGATGTGACTGCCTTAACTTGTTGAGAGGATGCATACCATTACAATATATTGATACCAGCTCTATGTGTTTTAAACTGTAAAATACAGGCAAAAAGACTGCCCATGTGTATATTATGGTCAACTCAGGACAAATCTTAGAACAACAATTCTACACCATTCATTAACACACTGAATATCCAAGACAAAGTCTAAGACAGTTAATTCATCATTCTTTCATAATAATGAATAGCAACGCATCTATGCTTGTGATCCCAGTATTGTTAATATTATGTGGAAGGAAAGAAACAATCACAAATGTAAAATAAAAGATATGTGGTTCATTACAGAAAATGAATAGTGATGAAGAAAAAGTCAAATAGCATTCAAATCAGCAAAAAAAAATGTTTTTAGCAGACTCACCATAAATATGATGTGAAAGCATTAAAAGTAGACTTAGTATACAATAAGTCTTACTAAAATTTTATTTAAACTGTGATTTAATATCCTTTACATTGACTGCAAATATTGAAACAGTAAGATTCGTATTCGAATCTTAAGTTTCATCTTTTTCTGTCGTCTCTCACTGACCGGTCTATCCCACCCAAATTTAAACTTTTTGATATCAAATTGTGTGTGTAACAATATTAAAAATGTATAAATATATGTAGAATTCAGCATAAACACGCACACATTTCGATCTCAAATTAAAGGCAATAAATGGGGATAAAATAATATAATTTAGATTTCTTTTAGTTATATAATTTTGTATAATTTTAATCATTTATTTTGGATTATAAAGTTTGTATTTATTGCTTTGTTTAAATTTCATTTAATAATAATTCTAAAAATATCTGATGTAATATTTAATTAAAAGTTAAAATAATCTTATGTTCCCTTTTTGTTTTTGAAATTTAAAAGCATCGGTCAGTGATAGATAATAGATTAATTAAAGAAAAATTCCCAAAATTAATTAGTAAACGTAAAATGTAAACAATAGAACAGCAGCTTTCTTTAATTAAAAACCAACTAAATGCATTGATTATCCTCAGGGCAGATTAAGTAGAACCTAAAAATATCTTAACAAAATGTGAAAGATCAAGATAAGAAAAGAGGCCATCTTAGACTTGCTGGAGACATTCACTTAAACTTTAGCTTTGCTCTCGATCACTGAGGGTCTCCAAAAATAATAAAATAATTTGTTCCTGCAAAGGTATGACTGAGTAAAGCACCTAGATTATTCTCCATTGGGAGATGGCCTATCGGATGCTGAACTTTCATTGCCCGTCATAAATTCACCATGAAGATCTGCTGCCTGAAATGAATGAGAAAGCTGCTGCTGCCATGAAATTAAATGAATATCTAAATACAAGAAAGACTTGCCACTCGTGAACTTTTTGCTGCTAAATTAATGGAATCAGAAAACTTCTTATAAAACAGGTACCTGTCTGTGTTCAAACTCTAGAGTACTCTAATAATATGCTATAGCTATTCTTCATATTACTTATCTAAATTTATAAAATGTAAAAACTATCATTTGTATAACTAAAACTGAATAATTAACTTAATGTGTAAATTTCTCTACTAATCTAGCTTACCTCATTCTGTCTTGGGCGCATATTTCTATAATCTACATTTCTATCTATAGTTATTATTTAATTATTGCATGCTCATAATTATTTCAATTTTCAAAGTTTAAATCTATGATCGCTTAAAACAATGAATGCGTGTCAAATTTTCATTAATATTTACTTTCTTTAATAACTTAACTTTCATATAAATCGACATGCATTCAATGCTTCATTTATTGTAATGCAGGGATCTACTACTTCGCAAATGGCTGACGTATTAGTTATAATAATTCCCAAGTTATATATGTTTTGTATTTATTAAATAATCAGTGAATAATTCCAGAAAATTACATTTCTTTGAGAGTCACCAATGTTCTTTAGTAAATGTTGATAATGTAGAGCCGAATTAGAAATCTATTTAAATCTCATCATAATCAATTATCATTATACATGTGTTATGTTTTAGAGACGCGATGACCCATTCCGCCGTGAAATTTCCGGATTCTTCAGGGTTGAAATTAACCCCAGTCGTCCTACACAAGCGGGCATAATGGGTGTTCCCGTAGGATTTGACAATGTCATGCAGCCAGCCGGCAAATCGCGCCACATACCGCTTGTCCCTGGTTATGCTTATGTGACACCTTACTTTGTCGGACCGAGGCAGAGACCAGTCTGATATTCTTGTAAACCCATTCGCGGCATTGCAGTTTCGATATACTGCCATTCCATATCACCTTTTTAAAGCGTACCACGTGTTCCTTTGCTCAATTCTATTATTCTATATATCACTCCGCCTCTGCATTATCTTCGTAATTCACTCTCAAATAAATGTTGCCCTTAGTCATCAAATAAATAGTTTAATTAAATAAATATATGTCCGCCGTTACTCTTATAAATCTTACTTTAGACTCTTGCATTGCAAAGGTATAAATCCCTCAAGGCATGCATTAGAAATACTTACTCGAGAATTTTAGGTAGCTAGATTACGCCTTCAAATAAATGTATTCCTTTTGTAAACATTTCAGTATCGGAAATACCGCTACTGAAATCCTCAATATAAAATAATGTCTAAATAAATAAATGTACTCTTTAAAATATAATCATGTCGCAAATTCCACTACTGAAGCTTTCAATCCCTAAAATATTATTAGTCAATGTTTTATTATAATGTATTAATAAATAATTTTAAACTATATGTCTGCAGTTACGTTTCATTTATTCGATACCCATTCTATATAATATTTCCTCGATTATGTAAATATGAATGTTTAATTAATATTAGTTTGGTTATTGGCTAACTCGAGAATAAAATCATGAATCTCTTGCATCTCCCTGACCACCGTGCCTAAGGAAATATTTACTAATGTCGCATCAGATGCGTTGTTTCGTGGATTGTATTGTGGAATCGATAAACTATGTTCGAACACAGTACCATGGGTGGCTTTGCTACTCGATGGTGCTGCTGTTCTGTATGGTGGTCGAATTCTGCACTATGTTTACGAGTCACACATTTTCTGACCATTACAATATATATATATAATGGCAATTTTAGATATAATTTAGATGGAAACAAATTAGCTTTCATATATGTTCTATGAATTATGATAATTCCCTAACAATGCACAGTGAGAAAAGCCATTGATATCCTAAAAGGCTGGTTTATAACAATAACATAATGATACAAGTAAAATACCTTTTATTTGAAAGTATGTTTTAAATACCTATTAATAGAATATTTTATGATTTTTATTATTTCTATCTTTTTTTTTTTATTGATAGAAGGTTCAATTTTGTTGTATTCAATATTTACAGTGCACACTGCTTTTATAATATGTATTATCTAATTTGTAAATGGTGTAACTCAGACGAATCGTTTTGTACATATATTTAGTGTAATAAATTATACACTAATGAACCGGATAATGTGTCATGTATATCAATAGCCATGACAATCTCCGTTTAAGATTATATTATACCAAGAAACTGGGTGGTTCTCATTCATATGATTCAGGAAACAGATTTACAAATAAATGCATTCTTGTAAATTATTTTTCTGTTATCTAATAACTAACAATTTCAATGCAAACTTCTGTGCTATTATAGAAAGTTTAACCTTAATTAACATTGCCAATAATAATAATGATCATACCAGGTATTCGTTAGATACATATTTAATATGATACCCAACTTATATTTTCTAATCTTCATACATCAAAACATCCTTCTGAAGATGATTCTTCCAAAAATATTTTATATTTACATTTGGAGGTTCAAGTACATCATCCCCTATCTTTGAGTGTCAGTTATGCTACAAACAACACTTCGGAATAGAATAGAATACAATGGAATTGAATCTGTCACCACTATCACAGCTCTATTCCATCGTCATCCTTAAACGTCTCAAACCCAGAACAAGACATCTCAAAAACAATAGGAATAAACGTATTTGTTATAAAACCGATGAGATAAAAATGACACCGACAACTATATAATTTATGTAAGAAAGAAAATGTATTCAAAATTATCTTGACAAATATTTATCATGCTACATAATAATTTTATTGAGATATCATTAAAACATTGTTTATTAATATAACGAATGTGAGTAGTTAATTATTTGGAAAATTGATTGCGGGCACTAATCTTGTCTTTAAATATATATATATATATTCCAACGATTTCTTAATCCAATCCAGTACTATAAAATAAAAAATATATAAAAATTATTAATATTCGCGCAACAAACATAAAATGTGTATTCTGTTCCACAATAGTAATAATTACATAAATAAAATAATAATAAAAAATAAATATACACCAATACAAAAAAATTATCATGAGGAAATTTTATTTGAATTATTAAGTCCTCTCATAAAAAAAAAATACACTGGACATTTTATTAAATCAGTAAGATTACTTTCAATCATCTGTTTTAAATGAATGTCTAATTATCAATTTTATTTCAATTAAATTATTAAGTATACTTTTTTTTTAAATATATATATATATATATATGTATAGAAATTTGGAAACTTGTGTGGACCTTATTCATTTTTTGTACTCATTTCATGATTTTTGAATATTTATATTTCTTACGTAATTATCCATATTTCCCTCCCATTATTTCAAAAGAAGCTATAAATTATTTATTCCATACTCCCATCTAAAGTAAAATTTTCAAATCAAAGGATATTGAAGCAAATTAATACTTATATACTGTACGTGCGTGCATAAGTTTTAAAATGTGATAAATTTTAGAAATGTTTTAGTTTGTGGTTTACATGGAATCTTACTTATTTTTACTACTTTTACTTTAATATTTTATACAAAATTTATTTGCTTCTCTATTTGAGGATTAAGTTACATTGCAATTTAGACATATGTCAGGTTAGTTATATAATTATAACACCCCTCCTAAAAATTATGAGAGATAATGAAATGATGATATTATTTACACTTCTCATTATTAAAATTTATGTTTTCATTGTGATCTGATCTTTAATATTAGTTGTCTCAAAATGTATAACTTTAGTCAATCTTCTTTTTGGCTATTTTTTTTAATTGGCATCTCTTTCATTGAATAACGCTTATCATATTACTTCCTTTAAATGGCTGTTAGTGTTATTGTTGATACTGTCCTTTCTGTATCAAATCTACAGCACCAATCAATCACATATGAAATGTGTCACCCTACATTGCTACAAGTAACGTGTCATGAATTACATCTGCCAATACATATAATTAAATCTAAAATACATTAATGCATTGACTGATCAAAATATACAGCGAATCAAACTATAAAAAATAACACCAAGAAAACACAGCTGGTATACGGATAGCAGCAGAAACTATCACCTAAGATAATATACAATAAAAGAGTGACCACCCTTTAAAACTCTATATACACCAAAAACATATACCTATATGAAAATAGTATAACCATTACGCACACATTATTGCATAATCCCCAGCAAACATGATAGTGTATACACTCATTTCATTGATTATAGTGGATATGTACTAATCTTATTTTATAGAATATATATTTCTAACTTCTCACTTTATTTCTGTCTCATCGTTTAACTCTATCATCTAACAATTTTAAAAAGACCTGCATAAAAATTAAATTATAGGAATGACATGACAAAACGTATACTATTAGAATATAAGATTTTCTGAAAATTATCACCAATGTGAAATTTATGCATTGATGATTTAAACTTTTTTGTTCAATATGAGTCAGGGTTTTTATTTATTTGTCCTTTTTTGATCATTAATGCTGCAACATAGAAAAGCATTAGTCTATGTCTGTCTGTCTGTCTGTCTAAATGCAAATCCATTCTCAAAATATTTTACTCAGCGATTTGAATTTAGGCATATTATAATCAACTGATTTAATTTTTGCATAATATATTGCTCGAGTTTTGTTTGCTAATTATTGATTTCATTTAGCAGATATAAGTCATGTCCTTAGACTCACAGTAACAAAATTCTGAATCTAATAACTTTATTGTATATTTATTGTTAACTTGAGCCTTTGGAAACATACACACCATAATTCAATATTTCTTTTAAATACCGAGAATGGACAAAAAAATCCATATCCATAATTACTTTAGTTTTATAAAAAATAATTGATTGTAATAGATAACTCAATATTCATTATATTAACAGATTGACATGCTAACATATTCGCTAACACCACATTACTCTGCCGTACTTGGCGATTAATACGAATTACCTAACAAATAATCTGGCTTATCGACACTATAATGTAAATATAAATGTTAAATTTATTTGATGAATGGATAATGCATGTCTATTGAAATCGTTAGATATATATTCATTTCTTCAGATCTGCATGTTCAGAGTATTATCTTCAGTCTTATATTGATAAATTTATTAAATCGTCGTATTAATTTTCATATCATTAATATCAATATTGCTCTCTAGATAATGAATTTATTGTCATTTTATCTTTTTGTTGCCAACTAAGTATCAACCGAAAGTTCATTTCCATTGATTTATTAAGGGAAATCTGTATGTCGCTATATATCTGGATTAACGTTTTGCTGGAATAGCTGTACAATATTTCATCTAAGGATATTCATATTTATATTCTTTCACCTCTTAAAACATTTAATAGTATAATTAAATTTCTAAAAAAAGGACTTCATCGAAGTTGCTATTCAGATAACTTTGATATAGAAATTCATTAGTGTATACATAATATTATCTGCCTCCAATATAAATTGACTGACATTCCTGAATGCAGAAACTATAGACACAGATTTATTTTCATAATGGTGTATGTAATTTGAGTCTTTCTATAGAAATCTTGTGAAATAATGGATTCCAAGCAGGTAGTTTTCCCGGATTTGGAAAAGTGTGATCCACAGTGTGCAGTTATTGTCCATTTGAACAATTTATTTCAAAGTAGAAAAAGTGGAGCACTAACAGATGAAAAAAAATACATTATATTTCAAATACTTCAACTTATTCAGAACCCCATGTTGATAGGAGGTATTTTCTTAAATTTCATATTAGACAGTTGATCGCAGATTATTCATGTATTGGTTGTATGAGATAGAGTGGATAGCTACATGAATTATGCTTGTATTTCAAAAATATTATAATTTGTCTTATAAAAACTGTAAAATTCCATAAATGATTGGATTTATTTCAATGTCTTAGACGTAGTATAATTTTGGATAGCCTGTATTTTATCTGGTTGTTATCTATGATGAGTAGGTTCTGTGAGATGCCCTAAAAAGTAATCACCTCAGTAGCCATTATAATTTCCTTCAAATTTATTTACTATTTTATTTTATACTTTTTAAAAAATATTTCTAAACGTTATGACGGTTCACACATGTCAATTGAAGCTAATCATTACTGATGGAGTATAACCTTATGTAAACTTAATAGCTGTGTGCCACTGTTTATAATCCATAATACTATTTCATTGAAACGATGTGAATATACTCAATACTTAAATATAGTACTTTGAGCAATCTTTTATGTGGGGTTGGATATGTTAATATATTTGAAGACAAGGTGAAATTTTCCCCATTAAATCTCCTTAAAATATTGTGTTTATGAAGTGATTATTGTTATTTTTTAACTGCTAGCCTCCAAACAATGCTATAATGATTTGTAATTTTCTTCTTCACCTTAACTAGATATCCATGAAATAATGAACATATAATAATTATATCCCACTTTGTCACTTGTGAAAATTGTTTGTGTATCGCCTAGATTTATTAATCAAATACCGAATACGATATCCTCTATTAAGAATGACGCTGTGCTATTTTAATTCGATATCAAATATCTTTGCACGTCTTTTTTGATCGGTCGAAATGTTGTTTTCTTTCTTTACTCACGTAAAAAGTATAAGGATGAGGTCAACCGAAATATGAGCGTTTGATACATGTCTGGCGTAGCTTTCTAAAGGTGGCTTTTCCAAAAAAATTCGATGAAATTTGGATTTTTTATGATTTTTTTTTATTAAGCAGCCATTTAATTTTTTTTTTATATCTATTTTGTAATTTTCACGAAGCGATAAACACAAAATAATACTTATTGGTATTCAAGTATACTATTATCGGAATAAAAGTACTCTTGATTCACAAACAAGGCCTTCAATGGAGCCGAAACGTAATCAGAACATCAGGCTCGTAAGTATACAATTTTAATTTTTTTAATATTATATTATTATTTTTTTAGTTATGTTAAAAATGATTTAATTTTTATTAATTTTAGTTTATAGTTGGTGTGTGTCTATATAAATTACATATTTGTTTATGCTCATATAGAATTCATATCTCCGGTAATTTTCAAGTTCTAATCCACTTATTT
Organism: Epiperipatus broadwayi; assembly: GCA_028023455.1. Lineage (NCBI taxonomy): Eukaryota > Metazoa > Onychophora > Udeonychophora > Euonychophora > Peripatidae > Epiperipatus > Epiperipatus broadwayi. Next base: position 4,486,700 of record JAQFVV010006287.1, read on the forward strand.
TATAAAAATAATGATTCTCAAAAAGTGTAATAATTTATTATTTATTATTATATTTATAATGTGTGCTTGTGTTTGCAAGTAATGACTTACAAAACTAATAATCAAATGTACAGAAAGATTACATATGCTGGCAAATAATCAAATTCTCATTCTTGTCTATGCATTGATACTCATGCTTTGGAGTCACTCTGTTTTTGCTATATGTTTTATCATATTATTTTCAAGTCTATAGCTAACAAATGGACTATATGCAAATAAATTATATTTATGTGATACAATAAATATAACAAGATAGTATCACTGGTGTGCATAAACAATAAACATCACTGGTGTGCATAAAGAATAGAAACATCACTGATGTACACATAAAATATAAAATGAAGAGATGAAACCCATTTTATCAGTGATACAGACAGTAGCCTACAATTTCTAGTTTTGATAGACAAGAAGCCAATTGCTATGATGACAAATGCATATCTATCTTCTGGGAATGATTTGTTTTGTATCTTTTATTAGAATGAATCTTTTTCTTTTAGATGCCTTTGACATTTGGTAACCTTTGTAATACAAGATAAAAATGAAGAATTCTTATGCGAATACTTTTGGAGATTCTGAAGCTATGGATTATCTCAGGTAAGACATATTATATATGGTTTGAAAGATAATTTTGTGAGGAATACAAAGAAATTATAACTGAAGATATAATTTAAACTTAGTTCATGATGAATTAGAAATTATAAACAAACAATAAAGTAATAATTATTTCAGATGTTGAAATTTCTTTTTTTCCTTATTTTTTAAATGTTTATTACTACTGCTCTTAGTCTTATTGTTTTTCTTAATTTTTCTAGTTTTTATTAATGTAATTTTTCTTGCTCTAACATAATTAAAATTGAAGTTATTGTAAAAATTGTGTATCAGGCCAGTTTTTAAAAAAATTCAATATGGCATCCTAGACCCAAGTAGTTCAAGAATTTTGGGAACGACTGGGAACACACATTTTTCTAATACCAATGTACTCTTTATTTACCAGTCGACCAAATTTAATTTATATTACTTTCAGGAATGTATACAACATTTAAGAGGTAAAAATCCAAGACCTCACTATCACAAATAATTTGATCCACTGCATAATAGAATCTGATTTATGCATAAAATCATATCAAACACTAAGTGAATGATTACTTTTAGTATGAAGTGTATATAATTGGCAACTTATTGTCTAATTTGTAATTGACTCCATACTTTCTTTATAGACAACTTCACATAATTTAGACTATTTTCCAATGTTGTCTGAATGGTTTTTAATGACAATGCATATATATATTCTAACCCAATGTATAATTAATTTATTTAGTTTATTATTAGAAATTTATATTTATTTCTAACTCTTTATTTTTATTAGTTTATTTGCACTTGTGACACTAATTTTTCTGGTTCTTGTTAAGGCAACCAAAATAAAAGCAACATATCCATTAATTTTCCAATATGATCTAAAATACTTTTCATATAATACAATTGTACATTCAATTCTCTTAAGCTATGCCACGATTGTAATAATAACAATAATTGATCACTTATTAATTTAAAGAATAATTATAATAATATTAATCTCAGGGTTCTTTGTTTCATGTAAGGAAATGCTCGGCAGTAGTGTATTGTCGCATATGACTGGCATTCTGGTCGGCTATAGGAAACATTTATTTTACTTAATTCAATGTGTCTTCATCTCTCATATCCACTGCTATATTATTTAAAGAGATGATAATTCTATTCAATAATGACGTATAATTTTGAATAACACAGCCTTTTTTTTTTTTTAGAATCTCAGTCAGAATAATAAAAAGACAAGGGTGCTTTTTGTGTCCTTCCATCATCCATGACAACACAATAATATAACTAAGATTTATTACTTAGACAATTTAACTAAATGGGAATGGAATAATGTGCAACCAAAGTTAATGGTTTGGGAATAAATTCATTTTTTTTTTTTTATACAAAGGTGAATGTTTAGTCTTAAGTTTTCAACTCCATAAATAATTATCATTAAACTAAAATATAATGACATATTCCGATCTGCTTAACTTTATTTATCTGGTACATTAAGTTTTTAAGAATTTGGAATGATTTTGGACTCAAGAAAAGGTTTTGCAAATATTGTGCAAACACTTATATTTAGCATATAAAAACAAAAAAAAAAATGAATCTACAACAAATTTTAACAAGACTATAATTTATTATTATCACAACAAAAACATATATGAACATTTATTCAATAATCCCATAGTAATACAAAAATATAAAATATAACTGACATTAATCTGTATACTCTTTTGGTTATGGACTAGAGATTACTACTTCTCCTGTATGCAATCATATGGATTGATTAACTAAAAGTACATTTCATTACCAATACATTGTTTATTAAATTTTGGTAACCTTGTAGAAGCTTTTATTCAAAATTATTGACTAACTATTTTTTTTTTTTTTTTTTTTTTAAATGATTAATCCCATCATATGCAATACGCAAAATATTAAATTTATTTCTAATACATTTACTTTATTTATGGTCTTTAATGGGATAACCTATTCTAATTATAGGCCAGCTATTAGAAGTTACACTTACCATCTTACATTTAACTTAATGCTAACTTAAGTTATGATACAAATTTTATTCATACGTATACTTTTGAAATATGAGTATTATTTAATTAATAACCAGAATTAAATATTGCATTTGAATATTCCTTCAGTAAATAAGCGTTTTAAATTACGCAATTTTAATTACTTTCTCCATTGATTTACTTGTCAAATACTAGCAATATTTAGCAGCACAATACAGATATCGACCCTAGTTACAAACGCACTATTTATACTAAAGTGGATCTTGAGGAACTAACACCTCCAATATAACCTTTATCTTGCCCGAACTTTCAAAATTAAGCACAATAATCAACACCTTCCATGGTGGAGCTATCTTTATTTTCACATGAGGAATATGGAATAACCATGAAGGTCTGTAGAGTAATCTACTACATTAAAATATTTTGGTGGTTTCTTGCCTCTTACTTGGGCATACAACGAACACACACCAAATACAATCCTCTCCTGGGATTTAAACGAATGAAACATACTAAATGCTAGATAAATTCTTGATCATCCTATCTATGAAAATCGATCACTTGGGCTATAAACATACCCGAACATTATATTTAAAATCTTCCTCTCATGGAAAGCAAAGCTTTTGGGGAGATCATTTTTCATCCCACAAAATAAATACATTATAATTATTACCTATGCTAATATTAAGCATATACCAATGCTATATCTGGGCAGGATAAGTAAATACACTGATCATAATAAACTTATGTTACCGGGTATACTTTGATCAACATCTGAAATCAATGGACATCATAGAATAAAAGTATAATAATTTTAATTTTAATAAAGGAACATTCAAAAATAGTTGGTAGCATACTATCTTAAACTAAATAAAGTGGATGTGTTATTTAAGAATAATTAGGAATAAATTCCTCAATTAATACAGTATAAATTCGTTTCAACTTTAACAAGAAATATTTTGTTATAGCATTTTTTTTTTAGTTACTTCTAATAATTTTCAATATTTATTTTACCCCTTAAATATAGTTTTAGTATTATTTACCTGGATTACAAAGTAATTTGACAATATAAAAAAAATAATAAATACATTAAATTAACAATCAGTGATGTATAATTCTTTAAACATTATATATTTTTTTTACAAAAAGAAATTACCAGAAGTTATTGTGCTTTATGATAAGACACTCATCCACTCTCCCCTCTACCCATCCAAAATCAATTACTGTTTAGCTTTTATACCATATTAATTTGCTCTAATTATTAATATCTCAATTAAATTATTCATGTTCTCTCTTTAAAATGACATTGAGTTATTAAATCTATTAGTTATTCACCTAAAATATGCCAAAGTGAATGAATAGCATACTTTATTAATCAATTATTACTATTGTTATTTTATCTTTTTATTTCTTTAAAGAATAGCATTGTTTTCCTGCAGAAATAATGCCAAGTAAACCAAGTGTCAATAACACTAGGTTACAATTCTCCCACCGTTATAATAAATAAAAAATAAAATAATATATGCATTTTTTAACACTTCTTATGGTATTACTAAGTTTATATCCTACTTCTTTCTTATGTCAATAAATACAGTTTAAAGGATTTAATTTTGCTTGGGATATGGTAGTAAGCTTCAGGCATTATAGGTACCTCTTGTTCCATCAGGGGTTGAGTCTAAAAAGGCATTCTCACCCACGTGTTTCACAATTTCATAGGGGCCTTCATAAAGATACATGAATTTTCTAAACATATGTTTCCGGAAATTACTCACATGGGGAGTTCTAATTAAAACAAAATCATGGACTTTAAAAGGATGTGGACTGGTTTTGGAATAATGAGTGTGTTTATCACCCATCTTTTTAAAGTTAATTCTGGCCAGTGCTTGGTCATGTTCCACATTAATATTTTCCACTATTACGGGTAACGGTGTTTTGATTAGTAAAGGTTCAGGTCTACCAAAGTGCAGCCGAATTGGAGACATTCTAGTAGACTCATTAAAAGTTATATTTATATAATTAATCACTTGTGGCAACTTATTGACCCACTGTTTGTGATCCCGTTCTATATATACTCGGAACAACCTACTTATCTCACGCATGATTCTTTCACTTGGATTGGATTGGGGATTTCTAATCGAGCACATGATATGTTGAATATTTTGCTTCTTACCCCACTTTTTCCTTGTACCAGAAATGAATGCCGTGGCATGGTCGGTAAGTATTGAAGCTGGTTTTTCTATTAATGGAATTTGATAAGTTTCCAAGCACTTAATAACATTTTTAGCATCTGTTTTTGGAACTGGGTAAGCAGAGACATATTTGGCAAAAACGTCATACATCACAAGAATAAATTTTTGACAGTTGAAAGGTGGAAGTGGTCCATAAAAGTCCAGTGCCAATAATTCATTGGGCTGACTGGGCAGTATGGGTTGAAGTGTTCCCACATATGATTTATTTTGAAACTTAGTTTTTAAACAAATCTCGCATTCCCTAAGTCTACGGGCAATGGATTCAGACATCTTATGAAAATAAAAATGCTTCTTAATAATAGGTTCAATTTTCTGAATTCCATAGTGTCTCTATTGGGTGTGAACATAATCTATGAGTTTATTGACTAAACATAAAGGAATAATCACTCTCCAAAAATTTTCATCCCCCCTTTTTAATTTCTTCATTAAAATTCTATCTTTAAACCTATATCCCTCTTTAATTCTATCAGCATATCTACTTTTCTGACCTAATTTAGCTGGATCTGATAAGAAGTGAACTATTCTCTCCAGCCTAGCATCCTGTGCTTGCAGTAATTCTAAATTTGTATAATCTCTAACTATTTCTTCCTCTAACAAACTAGACATATTACAAATAATTATATTTTCAGTACTGGGGTTCTGACAATTAACAGAAACAGGATTGCGGCTAAGAATATCTGCAATGAAATTATCCTGTCCTGAACAATATATGATTTCATACTGATACTGTTGGAGATAGGGGCTCCATCTGATTAATCTTTCATTATTAAGGTAACTCTTGTTGAGAAACTCTAAACTATGATGATCAGTTAATACTATAATTTTTGATCCCAACAAAAGCTGTCTAAGTTTTTGAAATCCCCACACAACAGCTAATGCCTCTTTTTCTGTGGTGGTATAGTTAAGTTCCGCTCCCCTTAAATGTCGGCTTAAGAAATATAAGACTCTAGGTTCCTTATTCTCATTAAATTGATATTACCAGCAATAAATTTAAAGATAAAAGTAAAGGTGTAGTTTCTGAGTGTGCTCTTAATAATGGAGATTGTAATATGAAAAGGAATGTTTGTAGAAAGGTGTTATATGCAAGTAGTAAACATGTAATACCTAGTATAAAACAAATAATGGAATATGGTAATCATGTTAAAGAGACTGATAAGCTAAAAATTAATTGCAAGTTTAAGGAGACCCATATATTTTGTATAGACTGTCTTAAAAAGAAAAAGGTTACTGATCTAGAAGAAAGCTTTAGAAAGGCCAAATTCAAATGCAAAGGAGAAAAAAGGGAAGTTAGTTTATGAAAATACTCTTAAGAAGGTTAAAAACAAAGAAAAGAATAGCCCAGAGGATAAAATTAAATACCAGACAATAAGGGTGAATTCTCATGTAGAAAGATTTGTTAGAAGAAAAGAAAGCAAAAATGTAAACATGAGATTTAGAAGATACCTATAATGCCCGTAGCTTAATACCGTATCCAGTTAAAGTACCAGATAGTCAATAGATGTGAGAATATAAGAAATTCTGTATGCATAGTTTTCTAAAGTGTAAATTAATTTTATTTGTGTTGTTTAATAATGATTAACATAACCTAACAGTTACTTAATTCATTTTTTCTCTTTTATAAGGACAGGGGGATTTGTGGCCATCTGAATGGGCACAAGAGTTTAAGATACTTTGTATCTTAACTAAATAGTTATATTATATTAAAAAAATGAAATAGCCTTAGAATTTTAAATTTTTTTGCTGGAGATTGTTTAAAGCTTAGGTATGGGTTGCTTATGCAGTTTATTGACCACTTTATATGTATTCATTATTATTAGTGTGGTTAATGAAGTATGTAATGTAAGGAAGAAGGGTTGTTTATTAATAGAATTAATACATTTTGTCAGAAAGATGCAAAGTTATTTTAAATTATTGTAGTATTAGTTGAATGGTTTTAAAATCCTTTATTCATTGATACTTATATTTTTGTCAACAATTAACAGCCATTTCAATTATATTTAGTTATGATAGTTTAATATTTAGGTTGTAGTACATGTGTATGCATGTATGACTCTGCATTATGTTTCATTTCATTTTCATCTTTAATAACAGCAAATAATAGTACATTCACAATAAAAACATTTAAATTACAATAGTTATCTTAAATAATTAACATATATATATATATATATATATATATATATATATATATATTTCCAATGATTAATAGATAGTTGAATCAATAGATTATTTTACAAATTAAATAAATTATTAATCATTTTTGTTTAATAGTTAATTAATATTCATTTTTCTTTCAAGCTTGTAAAAGCTATATATTTTATTAGTATTGTTTTTGTCCTGATTTGATTCTAAAAGTCAAAATGATTTTTTTTGTAAATATTTTTTTTGCATATGTCACTAGCTGAGATAGAGGAGATGTGTGGGAGGAACCTTGTGGAAGGAAATGAACTTTTCTAAAGAGAGGTATTTAACAAAGATCTACGGTGAAAATTTTGCTTTTATGTAGTGTAACTGTAACCAGTAAACAGTGACACATTTATTGTGGAAATTAAAGCCAGTTGCTAAAGTCAAATTGACTTTAAAAGGACTTTGTAGTAAAACTTCGAAAGGATCTTAATAAATTTATTATGGAAGGAGTTAATTATAAAAATGCAATTCTAAAGTTTTACAAAGGTGTGTCAGTTTACTTTACTCTTCTTGAATTAAACATTTCTGAATTAATCTTTTCATAACTATTACTCTTTTAAAAATGTGTGTTAATAAAGTCCAGTCTTCATTACTTCACTTAATTATCATTTTAAATAGGAACAAATTGCATGAATATTATTGTTGTATCATTAACCAACGTGTGTTCTTTAATATATCTGGAAAACGCATGCAGAACTATTTTACAGAATACATTTTAATTCTTCACTATTTTCTGTGCTATGTTTTTGTGAGGATTGAACATAAAATTAAGGACATGCATATTTTAATAAATCATGCCATGTTTAAATGCATCATAAAGAGATAGCAGTATTTATTTATCTGATATTTCTGGAAATGAAGGAAATAAAATGTGAGCTACTTCAAATTAAGTATCTGTTTAAATCTAATAGAAGGATAGAAATGCGGGTAAAAAAGATAAAGATGGAAAATAAAACAGAGTACTATTAAATGCTATTCAATAAACTACTAAAAATAATTACGTATTCAATTTAGAACCACAACGGAGTAAGTGAGATAATTCCTGTCCAACAGTAGTTAAAAATTTATTATATTCTCGTCATAATTGAAGATAAATTGATTGCTTATGTATGATACAGTAACTTAAATAACTTTGTTATGAACATTGAAGATGTTGAGTCATATTTAACCATGAGTATATTTGTTTGGTTATCCTACAGCAGTTTATTTTAGTTTAAATCTCAGTTTGGAGTATGTCCCATATTGTTTCATAAACCTGGAACCGAGCTTTGCAAGTGAACTTTTATTTTAAGTTACAAAACTAATAACCTTTGTGTCTTTATTTTTTTATTGCTTGTCATAATTAATGTATATGATAGGTAAATAGGCTTATTTATTATTATGTTCATTTATAATCTGTGTTATTTTGATCTGGTAAAAATTGATTGTATTCAAATAAGTCTTATTGTTCTTTTACGAAGGTAAAAGAAACAAGTATTTCTTTAATATATTATTAGAGAGGTTTATATTTATTTTGCATACTTTATTATCTCAAAGTGAGAATTATTTTTCTTTTGAATCAACGAATGAACGTATAATAGAAATAGTTTGTTAGATATGAAAGAAAGTTCGTTCGTAATAATTATAACCATTAAATTTTAAAAAGTAACCTAAAGTTTATTTTGAATTAAAAATTATACCTTAATGCAATGTTTAATTACCATGTTACCTGCTTAGTGTGTAATTTACAGATAATATTATATATACTTTTTATTCGCGTGTGTGTTTTTGTTTTGCACAATTATGATATTTGTTTGATAAAGTTCAGTTTGTGAATATTTTATGCATAAATTTTCCTACATTGTCATATTCTACTGAGTTTAATGGATTGGTATGTTATCTGTATGTATTTATCTGCCAGCGTGTATTTATAATGTTTGATATTTAGAGAAGCTATGAGAATAGAAAGAAATCTGATTCCGTTATAATGTTTGTAGGGATAAAAGATTTTGCTTATGTAGAATATGTTAACAATTTATCATGAGTAGAGTCTAGTCTATATTATATGCGTATGATTAATATTTTTTGAAGTGATGTTCTTAGGGCCCTGGTGATGAGGAATACGTTCCCCACTGGTAGTATATTTAGGAGTACTTGAGTTATTGTCGAAATATGGTTAAATGATGTTTAAGAAGTTATGTGACATTTTTCTTGGATTCTTGTTGATGAGGAATAAGTTCACCACCAATAGTGTATTTAGAATCAGATGAATTATTGTAGAAGCGTTCAGTAAGAGTTATTTGCTCCTCATGTAGATTTTCCTTATAACATATATAAATCAGCATTTATTTTTATAGCGACTGTATACAATTGTAATTACATTCATATCAGCCTTTTCAAGCCAAATTGTGCAAACGCTTTTGCGAGTGTTAAATAATAAATGAATACCCTCTGACCAAACAAGATATAGAATTTATGCAGGAATAAAAGGAATCCAAAGGAATCCTCTCATTCCTACGACTCAAATATTTATATATGAGCAAATCTGAAGTACTGGCACAGAAGGTGTGACTATAGAACAGTCACTTTAAATTACTATATATAACGTATGAATGAATGACGCCGATGAAAGTTACTAGAATTTACTGAACGTCATTCCAACTGAAACTTAATCATATATATGTAAATCAGCATTTATTTTTATAGCGTCTGTATACAATTGTAATTACATTCATATCGGCCTTTTCAAGCCAAATTGTGCAAACGCTTTTGCGAGTGTTAAATAATAAATGAATACCCTCTGACCAAACAAGATATAGAATTTATGCAGGAATAAAAGGAATCCAAAGGAATCCTCTCATTCCTACGACTCAAATATTTATATATGAGCAAATCTGAAGTACTGGCACAGAAGGTGTGACTATAGAACAGTCACTACTTCAGATTTGCTCATATATAAATATTTGAATCGTAGGAATGAGAGGATTCCTTTGGATTCCTTTTATTCCTGCATAAATTCTATATCTTGTTTGGTCAGAGGGTATTCATTTATTATTTAACACTCACAAAAGCGTTTGCACAATTTGGCTTGAAAAGGCCGATATGAATGTAATTACAATTGTATACAGACGCTATAAAAATAAATGCTGATTTATATATATGATTAAGTTTCAGTTGGAATGATGTTCAGTAAATTCTAGTAAATTTCATCGGTGTCATTCATTCATACGTTATATATAGTAATTTAAAGTGACTGTTCTATAGTCACACCTTCTGTGCCAGTACTTCAGATTTGCTCATATATAAATATTTGAGTCGTAGGAATGAGAGGATTCCTTTGGATTCCTTTTATTCCTGCATAAATTCTATATCTTGTTTGGTCAGAGGGTATTCATTTATTATTTAACACTCGCAAAAGCGTTTGCACAATTTGGCTTGAAAAGGCTTATGACATATAATATGTATAATCATGAAAATATAGCTTTGTGTTAATGAATATGTGGCTAGATAAATTGTTAGATTAACTCTAACAATTTTATTGATGAATTACGACATTGTTCGAAATAAAATAATTGTATGATATTTTCTTAATGAATGGAGAGTTTATAGAAAAGATTGTTTTACATTATTGCTGCTTGAACGTGCACACACATGCGTAATATAAATAATATCGTGTATATAAAGTATAGAGATATTGAAATTAAAATGAGGAATAAATGTTTCTTTGAAATACATTACATTCATTTTATAGAAGTATAAAGTATTAAGATTAAAACGGGAAATAAATATTTTAAAATACAGTGTATTTATTTAAATAAAGGTTATAAATCATCAAATCATCAGAATAAACATGATTTTGTTGCTATAAATGAAAGGTATACGTAATTGAAAGTGATTATTAGTCAATCGGAGAAAGTTGCTTTGCTGAAAGCCAAATATAAGTAATTTGATTTATTTTGTTGATCAAGAGTAATATCCTCTCAAAGGTATTTTTTGTGCTAATAATATAACATGTTATTTATTGTCATATAGATGAAACATGTAGGCAAAGCATGTGTTCGAAGTCAGGATATTTAAGTTTTGTTATTAATTTGCTTTAATAGTAGAGATAATCCAAACTGATGCTCAAAGTTTATTTAATATTTTAAAAGTCTGTAAAACAAATAGTTCATTTGTAAATATTATGTCAAACCAAGTTTATTTTATTGTAATAAATGATTTGTTTTAGTTATTTAAAATCTTAAAAACTGTCTCTTGAGTTCTTCTTGTGTACATTCGTATTTCCATTTCCACATCTCCACATTTTATAAATCTATTACAAAATAGATATATTATTTTAGAGTCATAATATTAAATTTTCTAGTGTCTGACAATATTGTATTTCTTAATCCAAACATTATAAAGAACGTTTGCCACTTGATAAACGTATTAGAAAGGTTGCCAAGTCAGTATATTTGTTAGATGATGATATGAGATTAAAATACCCTATCTCTGTCTTTATCTTATTATTAAAACACAGTAAAATATTTTAGTCAATTTGTTTTATTACATTTTTGTCATACTTTAGAATAATAACTTATGGGCCAATGTAGTTTATTTAATTCAACTGTGTTTGTTAAATTCCCTGAGATTTTATTGTTTATTTCTTAATTGGCATTAAAGTAGATGTTTTTTTTTTGTTTTTTTTGTTTTTTTCATATGTCATAGCATCAGCCGGGACGCGAACCCACAACCGTCTGCAACCAACTACTTGCTTGCAAGGCGGCCGCGATGACCTCTCGGCTAACAACGCTTGACTTAAAGTAGATGTTTAGATTATGATATGCCAAGTCATAGAATTGTTTAAGAATATAATTATAGCAAGCTGATATATGTGATACTTGGATGAAGGAAAAAATTAAGTTTAATGTATATTTTAATAGACTGTATCAAATAAACATTATGATTCTTTATCATACAATTAATTAACAAAGGAATTTATATTATATTAAATGTTTTGTAATATTTCTTCTTTTATTCATTTATTATCATATATCTTATGAACTGCCTATAGCCTCCCACTGAACTGAGCTGAACATAAATTTAAATATAGAGTCTCAGTAATAATATTGTATTATATATTTTGTTATATTGTTCTATTCATTAATAGAACTGGCACCTGGGCATTTCGTTCATGTAATGTATATGAGCGGTGTTGGGAGTGTAGGTTATAATATATATATATATTTAGTTTATATTATATATATAATATATATATATATTTAGTTTCCAACCAGTAACCACCTAAACATTCACAGTAAATATAGCAACCAATATCTCTAACTGCTGTCAAGGCAACCTTCACACCTTTTAATAGCAAGAATATATATATATATATATATATATATATATATATATATATATATATATATTGATAGGCAAATAGCTAATATAAAAAAAGCTTATTCTTCGATAATATTAGTAATTATATCATTAGATATAGTAAACAACTTTCATACTCCCCCAATTATTTTTAAATTCATATAAATAAAGATACAATAAAAGACAAATGACTCCCAAATGCATTTCGTGCTGAACTAGCACCCATCAGTTGGCCCAGGTAACCATCTCTCATATATATCTCTATTACATGAAGAGTATTTATTTATAATAAATTGTTATATTTTGATTTACAACTGTCAAACTAATTTCATTCAAAACTTTGACACCGTCTACATCAGATAAATATAATAATGACGATTACTATTTATCTCCAAAATTAGAAGTTATCTCTAGCACAGATAGAAACTTTAAACCTGAGTTAAAGATTATCTGATTTTTTTAATTTTAATCATACACACACATGTAGTTAAAAATCAGATATATTTAACTTTAACTGAGGTTTACAGTTTATATCTGAGCTAGATATAATTTCTAGTTTAGTAAATGATTAGTAATAATTATTATTGTATTTATGTGAGATGGATGGTGTCAAAGGTGCGAGTGGAGTGAGTTTGACAGTTGTAAATAAAAAATGTAATAATTATATCAAAGAAAATAGATAAAGTGTATTATAATACAAAAAAACAATCTTATGTACCTATATGATATAAAAACAATCTTTCTGCTTATTCATTGAAACACATAAGCTATATACCAGAATTTATATAATGTGAGTTGACTTGCATTGATTTTTTTTTTACTATGGTAACTTTAATTTTTTAGTGTTGGTAATATTGTATTTCAATAAATGTTTTAATATATGTAGGAAAGAAAAAACACGTCATGTACTGGGTAGAAATAAATTATGTTTTATAGTATTATTTCTGTAGTTTTGAGAGTCCTAAATTCATAATTTAGAAAGCTTTATGATTCAAGTTATTATGCATTTCCAAAGGTTTATGACGTGGTAGTGATAGAATACATTATTAAAAAATTGGTTATTATAAATATACTTCACATCAATTTAATGCTCTAAAGAAGCAAGGCATTAGTGATGAAATTTGGTATTTATTCTATATGTTTCAAATGCATAAGATAAATTTATTTAATAAAAATATAAAAAAATATCGAACTTTTTTTTTAAATAAATTAATGAATAATTTAAGAATTATAATATCTAGGAACCAAAAAAAAGTATAGTATATATCAAATTTCATGTAAATGTTAAGCGTGATGCATAAGTAAATTAAGGTATACTATTGAGATATGATTAAAATAATATCAACTTTTATATCAATATATAAAATAAAATTAATAATGATATTATAACAGCAACTGATTCCTTTCATCTTGCATAGAAATATGAGTTTTATTTTCAATTTTCACTTGGATTAACATTAAAATTCTTGTTTTGGAAAAAAAAACCATAATAAAAGAAAATCTAAGAGGCAATTGTGTTAAATAAAAATAATAATTTTTGAAAATGTTAAAGTCTGTGAATCTTTGGATATCAAAAAATGCAGTTTATTTCTGTCAAATTTAAATATTTCCAGTTTGAAATGATTATGAAAATAAATAAAAGTACATTTGTGTTTTATAATAGTTAGTTCTAATATATAGGGTATATGAGTACAGACTTTCAGATGGCCCATCACTCTCCACTCTATCTAATAACACTGATATACTCAAGCACGTATTCTGAAAAGATAAATAATTACCAATATAGTATTTCATGCTAAACCAGCAATCATCAGTTGGACCAGATTATCATCTCCCACACATATATACTATAAGTGCTCAGATATATATATATATATATATATATATAATAATAATTCAAACAAATATATTTAATATATATATATATATATATATATATATATATTAAGATAGGCAATCTCCATACTTTAATGGACAGGCTCCAATCTACTTCACACTCCAACTCTTCAACCATCCATCCAATTGAAAATCTGATGATGAAATGCTCCAGGGCCACCCTGAGGCCGAGATTCTTGTCACACCCATGTTGACCTTTATTATCATCATTATTTTTTATTATTTTAATGTTAATATAATAATTGTTCTACAATAAATATTTAATTTAATTTAATATATATATATATATGGACTAAATATATGAAATATAATGGTAATTTTTTGATATTAGTAATAATTATAAAATACCACTTGCGATGAGTGTGTTCAAGAAATGAGGAAATTGTAAACTGAATTTGCATTGATTTGTTTCAGATAAATACTGAACTCCTATGTTGAAGACATGATGAATATGAATTGGATCTATAGCATACGTCTGGTTTAGTCAGAAATGCATTGTTGTGGTCACTTTTTTTTCTTTTCAAATACCATTATTAATATGAAATGCAAAGAAGAGTAAATAAAACTTTAATGATAAAATATTTTGAATTTGAGGTTTCTGAAATGAATCATGGAAAGGTTATATGGCATATTTCACTTGATAGGTCTATTTTTTAATAGATGAAACCATAATTTTAGAAGAATTTTATTAAAATTTAATTTTTCTGCTAATATTGTAATGTTATATTATTATTTTTAATGTGTGTAAATTAGTTCTTTCTTTGATTCTTATATAGATGGAGATCATTTATCTTTTTCACATGTATGTGATCACCTGTATTGTTTATATAAGATGGCGTGGGTGACTAAAGGAAGCTTGAAGTCTGGGATCAAATCCCATCTAGTTATATTTAACTTACAATATAAATATATACATGTATTTAATTATATATATATATATATATGGGTGTGTGTGTGTGTGTTGTGAATAAAAAAATGTAACAAAAAATGATTCTCAAGATATACATCATGCTAACTAGCATTCTTCAATTGCGCTAGGTTTTAATTTCTTTTACACAACTTCTTGATTTGTCCTGTATTTATCTGTACGAGGTGATTATAATTACTTTTCATTTACTGATATCAAATTCCCTGTAGTAGCAACTATAAGTTAATGATTATATTCAATTCTTATTTAGCCTAGATTTAAACTTTAGACCTCACAAGCACATGAAATCACTCAAACGCTGTATAAATATGAATAATAATATTTATGAAGCCAAAATTACTATATAATTAAAATATTTCTAGTCTTCTGCATTATGAAGATTTATCTACATTAATAAGATTTTGACGGCAAAGAACAGTAAAATATATCGTTGTAAAGTATTTCAAGGTAAATATAAACACGTTTTTAGAGAAAAACAAGTTTCCAATTAAGGTCTAACTATGTCATCAAAGACATTAAAAAAATATTATTTAAATAAAATATGTTGAAAGTAGAATACAATGACAGAGCATCATTAATTGAAGATTTTTAAAACGATTTCTCTGCTGAATAGCTTTGAAGAGACTTACTTAAGATGGAAATTAAGCAATCAAAAGGGCAATAATGCAATATATATATATATATATTGCCCTGATTGTTTTCCATTTGTCATTAAAAAACTCATAGCTAACTATTTTTGTTCATCTTATATATATATAATTATGGACACTTTTGACCATAGTATTTTTTAAAAAATGACATGACTATTACTTTTTTAACGGAAGTATTTTTTTTTAGTTTTATATTTAAAATAAAAAATTCTTACACACACACACACATATATATATATTCAATAGATGGCGTTTTACCAAAAATACCGAACAAGTGTAAATTTGTTTACATAAACAACAAAAGAGTCAGCATTCACTATCTCTTTCATTTGCCCACCTTCAGATCAGCTGATTTCAAGCTAATTTGCTATCATCAGTGAAGGATAGAGTTAGAAACTTGATCTAAACACTGACTCCAAGCGTTTATGCAAACAGTTTCTATCAGTTTGCAAGCATGAATTTTTCAGACCGGTAAAGTCTTCAAACTCAGCCTAACAAGCCATATAGCTACATGGGTCTCATCTCAGTTCAGTTTCACCGCATAAATGTACCTTTAAAGGTTTTTGCAATGATATATATTGCAGAGGCTTTGACTATGTGGTGAAACTTAACTGATATCAGACCCATGTAACTATCTGGAGTCAGTGTTTAGATCTAGTTTCTAACTCTATCCTTCACTGATGATAACAAATTAGCTTGAAATCATCTGATCTGAGGGTGGGTAAATGAAAGAGATATTAAATGCTGACTCTTTTGTCATTTATGTAAACAAATTTACACTTGTTTGGTGTTTTTGGTAAAACACCATCTATTGATCATAAATACAAGTGATAACACGTTATGTGAATTTAACTTGTTTTTGTTTTTCATATATATATACAGAGAGAGAGAGAAAGAGAGAATTCAATCAATCAACTGCTACAGTTTCAACTAGCTATATGTGTTTAAATATGCAATTTTGATTCAGACTGCAATTTTTATACACAAGTAGGGTGTTAAAACTGTAAGAGGTGGTTGTATTCTATTACTATATGAATTTCATTTAGATTTATACATTTTTAAATGTATATATATATTATTATTATTATTATTATTAGATCGCTTTAATGATAGATATTGGTTAAATGCTTTTAAAGAAAGAACTGGCTTTTGGACAATATACGATAAAAGAAAGGTAATAATAATCCTAACACACACATATTTATATATAAAAGATATATTTTGCGGGTTCATCCATGTTAAAAAAATTAAATATTAATCTACCGATGTTTTGATTTGATCACACAAGTCATCTACTAGAAGATAAAAAGTAGAAAGATGTTGTAGACATGCTACAATCACTGATTTGAAAAAACACTAATGTTCCACCAATAGCAAAAATATTAAATTAAGAATGTTTTTAAAAAAACTCTTTCTAAGAAGAAGAAAGTTTGCATGTATCATCTCGCTTATTGAAGTTTGCATGTGTCATCTTGCTTATTGATACAATCTGGACTTTTAACTATCTCAATGGCTTCTCTAATTTTGCACTGGTAGATATTATTATATCTCAATATGATCCTGGTACTAGAAAAATCAATTCTATGACATGAATCTATAGTATGGAGTGAGAGTGCTGATGATGATGAGTGTTCTTTAAGTGCATTAGCATGTTCATCTCTCCAACATTGATTTGACTACTCATACCTATGTAAAAGCTTTACAATTTTCACATGAGATTTGATAAATGCTATCAGATTCAAGAGGGATTGAATCCTTAGGCCTGGTTATTATATGCTGATCTTTTGATGAGTAGAAAACACTGTATTTATATTATAAGGTTTTAATATACATCCAATCATGTCTGTAGTTTATTTTACATATGGAACACAAATCCTAATAGCTGATTTATCATCTTTTTGTTTCCTATATTGTCCATTTTGGCTTGAAATAAGGCTTTTTTAATAAATTTATAATTATAAGTCTTTGGTAATAAAATACTATTAATATGATTTGTTTCTTCTTTCAGATGTGACTTATCTGTAAGGTTAATTGCTTTATTTAAAAGAGTTTTGGCTATGGAAACTATCTGACTTGGGTGATGATGAAAATGGAAATGTAAATATCTGTCAGTGTGTTTATTTTTCTGTAAATCGAAAAAGATAAACTATTTGGTGTCCTGGTTGCTAGAGCATCCACAAAAGATAGTTTTTCATCAGACTGTCTCCATTGTAAATTTAATATGAGGATGTATATTATTTCAATGTAAGATAAAAATATCTATATTATTTTTTCCATGTTGCCATATGACAAAAGTGTCATCGATGTATCTAAACCAAATATTTATCCTGATTTCATTAAACCTACAATCCCATCTATTAAATCATATATTAAAAACTCTTCACTTTATTTCTGTTTTAAGAAATTTAAAAAATAATGCTAATGATATTCTGGTCAGTTTGATGTCATGTCAATTAATGAAGCTTTAAATATAATTTCTCAATGCTACAATTTACTAAACCATATCATTGCTTTGATTAAACATTGTCTCTTAACCATATATTTTGTATACAATAGATAGCATTACAGACAAGTTTTTGGTACTCCTATGGGCTCACCTATGTCAGGAGTATTAGCTGATTTTTTCATAGAAAATATAGAAACTCATGCTTTAGAATCATCATTTTAAAACTTCTCATTTGGCTCAGATATATAGATGACCCTTTTGTCATATTGTCACATAAAAAAAAATAGATGATTTTTTTTTACATTTAAATAATATCTATCTTCATATTAAATTTACAATGGAGACAGTCTGGTGGAAAACTCTCTTTTCTTGATGTTCTAGTCACCAGGACACCAAATAGTTTATCTTTTTCGATTTACGAAAATAATACACACAGAGACAGATATTTACATTTACATTCTCATCATCACCCAACTCAAATAGTTTCCATAGCCAAAACTCTTTTAAATAGAGCAATTAACCTTTCATATAAGTTACATCTGAAAAAAATTCATATTAATAGTGTTTTTTTTTTTAAGTGTCATAGCATCGGCAAGCATGCGAACCCACAACCCGGGCAACTGCCTGCAAGTGCAAAGCAGTCACGCTGACCTCTCGACCACCAATGCAAGACTATTAATTAATAGTGTTTATATAGTGTTTTATAAGCAAATAGTTATAATTATAAATTTATTAAAAAGTATTATTTCTAGCCCAAACTGGACAGAATATGAAATAGATGATTAATCAGCTATTAGGATTTGTGTTCCATATGTAAAAGGAACTACAGACAGTATTGGATGTATATTAAAATGCTATAATATAAATACAGCGTTTTCTACTAATCAAAATATCAGCAATATAAACACCAAGCCTAAGGATTCAATCCCTCTTGAATCTCATGGTGTTTATCAAATCTCATGTGAAAATTGTAAAGCTTCTTACATAGGTATGACTAATCATCACATCAGTGTTAGGAGAGATGAGCATGCTAATACAGTTAACCAACACTCATCATCAGCAGCACTCTCACTCTATACTATACATTTAGGTCATAAAATTGATTTTTCTAATACCAGGATCATATTCAGATGTGATAATCTTTACCAGTGCAAAATTACAGAAGCCATTGAGATACTTAAAAGGCTACTATTTATCAATAAGCGAGCTGGTACATGCAAACTTCATCCTATTTGGAAAGATTTTTTTAAAAAAACATTCTTAATATTTTTGCTATTGGTGGAGGTTTTTTTCCAATCAATGATTGTAGCACCTCTACAACCATCTTTCTACTTTTTATCACTTAGTAGATAACTTGTGTGATCATGTTGAAATGTCAGTATATTAATATTTATTTTTTTTATCATGGATGAACCCACAAAATTTGTCTTTTATATAAGCAACCTGTGAATATCTTTTTATCAATATATATATATATAGATATATAGATAGATAGATAGATAGATAGATAGATAGATAGATAGATAGATAGATAGATAGATAGATAGATAGATAGATAGATAGATAGATAGATAGATAGATAGATAGATAGATAGATAGATAGATAGATAGATAGATAGATAGATAGATAGATAGATGGATGGATGGATGGATGGATGGATAGATAGATGGATGGATGGATAGATAGATAGATAGATGGATGGATAGATAGATAGATAGATAGATAGATAGATAGATAGATAGATAGATAGATAGATAGATAGATAGATAGATAGATAGATAGATAGATAGATAGATAGATAGATAGATAGATAGATAGATATTATAACCTCTACAATCTTCACCTACATCTCTTCATGCACAAATAAATGCCCAGGCGCCAATTCTATATAAGATACAATAAATTTATACTTTATGTTTCATTTATACTTATGGATAAGACTCTCATTATACTATTAATCTACAGCTTAGCTCAGTTGGGTGTTATAGGGTATCATGATTATCTAGAATGCAAATGGGAATGAGAAAAGCATTTATAAACAATAATTATAATGTTTATTTAGTTATATTATGAGCACTTATTTAAGTTATGGAAAGAAAGCAATTTGTGGATTAAATCAAAAATCGTGACATGTTCAATTCTCTCACCATGCAAGTGCATGCTAGACCAATCCTGCCACTCATCTAATATATTTGGGGATCACTGTAACAATAATCAATATACTGATATATAATTTAGATTGCACAGCTATATCAATATTTATTTAAATGATAAAATAATCTCAGGGTTCTATTATATGAATAATAAGCCAAACCTAATATAATATGACTATTAAATAATGAGACTATTGGGAAATTGACAATTATTACAATAAAATAAAGGATGGACAATCATAAAGATCAGGTGCATTTTTATCTCACACCAACATCTATTTTAAACAAGTTAAAATATGTATCTTGGCATTATACAATGTTTTGGATCAATTAATTCAGTATTATTGAAATAAATGGCATATACTATTAAACACTTTTAAATAAGATATAATCTATTCTTGGCATTTTACATGTTTAGATCAATTAATTCAGCGTTATCGAGATAGATTGCATATACTATTAAAATGATAAATATTATAATTATATTATGCTGAACATATATGTGTGTAGAAATAATCAATCGAACGTACATGATAAAGTAATTCAGAGGGAATCTTACTTCAACAAACATTTATTACAAGACACATTTATTTACACACACATCGATGATGATTTAACGGTAATTTACATTAATTATAAACTTTACTAAATAACATTTAGCTGAAATACACAGGCTTATATATACCTGTGTCTATATATATGTAATAGACAGGGTATGAGCACAGACTTTTACATGACCCACCACCCTCCACACTATTTCCTAACACTAATACACCTGAACATTTAAATTAAATTAAATAATATTTTGAGGCTTTTCCTCTTCTCTGTTATTTCAATAATATTTATAATACTATTTGTTAAATTATTAGCAATGCAAAATAATTATATATTCAGATACTAATGTTTATATCATCTATTCCCATTCGGTGCTCTCAATGAACTAAGAAAACGATATCAAATAATCAATTAATGTTATTTAAATTATTTTCGTGTGCCTACAAATTTATATTTACTACATAAGATTAAGTAATAATTTTATTAAAACTAGCCTTAAATAAAGTAAAATTTTGTAATATAAAATTACACTCATACCGGTAGGATGAATTGCCAGTAATAATAATAAATGAATTTATTAAATGAAATAATGATAATGTGGATGATATGATTTGACAAACTACTCAGAACTTACAGTTCCAGCGATGGTCTCCTTTTATATCTCTAGGTTTATCATATCTTCGAATGTGTGCACATTTATAAATTCACAGTCACAACGCATTTTATTGATTATATTTTTCATCAGCTGACTTGTGGAATGAAAAAACTTCACACTATGGGAGGTACAATGAGCTAATCACTAAATTATAAATCCAACTACAAGGATATTACAGAAATCACTAAAATATTCATCTGAAATAACTAACATATACGACATGACAGTAAATACGAGGAGTGAAGAGAGAGAGAGCAAAATAATAGCAAATAAATATTTACATACTTGCGTGTGGGGTTAACAACAACTTCAAACATCAACTTAATTCTTCAACATGGTAACTGTCAACTCTTCTAACACAAATGGTGCAGAACTCAGCTGACTTACCCTGAATAAATGGGACATCTATCACTTCCCTTTAAGAAATATAATTACTGTATTGCAGACTATCAAATAAGGAAATATACTACCACTCATGGCCCAATAGATAAATAAATAACATGAGTGTTAATCAATCCAAATAGCATGATCATCCTCTCAATCACCTCTCCACTTAAATGGAATCTAACACACTTCATATAAGACAAATCGATAACAGACAAAGTCTTAAATTTTCACAATCTTTAGCCATAACACCAGCTGCAACCGATAAGAAACAAGCATAAATTTAACTCTTATACAATAGCTTCTGATAGTGAACACACACACAAATGTATGATCATATATGAAACATTAGTGAAATCACATCAGATAATATTAGCATTAATTAAATTATAAATGAATATAATATCTATGAAAAATTATGAACATTGAATTTCAAATTAGTGTAAATACTATCCAATAAGTCTGACAATTCATCAATACTGGCATAAATGTTTTCATGTATCTAATTACTATTACTGGAGCTGGAAATCTAGTATATATTTCTGCTTTACCTAGTGCCAATGTCATCAGCACTAGTATGGGTTTGAACCCAATATTGTATATTAACTGACACCCATCTCATAATAGGTGGTTGTATATTTATAATCAATATTATAATCTTTTATCTAATTAATTTGTATTTTATGATTAAAATTAATCATTTATAATAGTTTATTTATTTTATATTTGTAAAAATGTATATTGTGTTTATTTTATTAAATTGAATTGAATCCTAGATATCTATAAAATGTTACAAATATTTTAAATTCTTTTATTAAAATTCATTTTTCTTCATTTAATCAGTTGGTAACATTTTATATTTATCTTTTGATAAATGTACCTTAAAGGATCAATTATGTAAACAATCTAATAATTATAAAATATATTTTGTAAATTTGTATTTAAATTTTATATCAAATATAAGTTTGAAAGTCATTGTAACAAATTCCTAAAATTTTGTGAATAAAATTTACATTTTTGTTAATCTAAATCTTAATTAAATAGGCTTTGTTAATACAATGACTAATAAACTTAATATGTTTGTTGCTGTTTTTTTTAATTAGCAAATGAACCCTTGGGGCATGTTTAATGCAGGATTATAGATTTCCCTCCCAAGCAGACACCAACCTCAGAGAACTGCTTATACCAATTGCAATTGGTAGTTGTCAATGTAGATTGAATCCAATAGATAAGGCCAGATCAGATAAATAGTAGAAAATTTTGGTAAGGGATTATTGAAGAACAGTTCACTGAAGAGAGTATTTTAGATTTATAGTACATCATGCCTAAATAAATGATAGATTGAAAAAATCAGCCATTTGATTATTGGAGCTTTGTTCCACCAGCTCATCACCATGCCATTCCAGTGCTCTCAACATCTAGCCCAAGATTGTACTGGGTCAAGGAAACCTGCTAAATGATATGACTTTATAACTGTCTGTTTCAAGCCAAGGAACTTCTACCAATCAGTTGAGGTAATCTCCAATTTACCACAAGCCACTGATTCTATTTTACTTGTTTTCTAAATCAATATTAATTTATATTATATATATCTGTAATGTTTATATAACTTAATTTTAAAATGTGTCTTTTCAAAATTTTCTCTTAAATTTAAAATTATCAATTCTTATAAAATCTAACTTTATTTTGATGTGGCAAATTTATCTTAAAATTTTTTGTTGGTTTATTTATAATATGGACTTATTGAAACTGCCAAGTATAAAACTCAATGAGCAACTCACTTTAAACCCTCTCTCTCTTATTTTCTCTTGTTAAAAATCATTTTAGGAGACTTATTTCCATGAAATTAATTAATAGAGAAAGATGATTTAGTTTTGTACCTCATATAACAAAGTTATTTTTAAATGATTAAAATTACTTTAAAAGTTAGATATCTTGTTATTACCTCCAACTTAAAAGTGCCCTCGTAATTATATCGGAGAGAATAATGTATTTTATTAAATCAGTTAAGTAAAATCTATCAATTACTGTAAAACAAATATCTTAAAAAAGAATCACTTAAAGCACAGCTAGTATAGTGTTTTCATATCAACTACTAACAATATATATTTCATACATACATATTTTTGTTTGTGTCAATACAATATTAAAATTGTGATGTACAATTTATTATGATGTATGTTATCAAACTTCACTAGAAGTGAGTTTGATATTCAATACCCCATCTATGTTAATTAAAAGACAGTCTTATTTTGTAATTATCGATGATGAACTATTTAATAACTTACTTATACATTAAATATTTGGAAAGTGTGGAAAACAATTTATATTTTAATTCTTGCCTTCCCTTTTTATACTATATTTTAGGATTCATTCATTAATGGCCTAAGGTTTCTGGGGACTTTCTATTATGTCAGGGAGCCAATTATTTTAATCAGGATTTAAGTTATTATTTTCGTTAGTGAAACACTATCTATCTGTATACATCTAAGGCATTATGTATTTATAGTTACAACCATTTCTTTATTATTGTTATCCTTGCTTTGCTACATACCTCTCAGGACCTTCGAAAGTTTAAATATAACCAGTCCAATCCTTAACTCTTTCTTAATAGTAGATATATTTCCTACTAGGAATTCTTTTCCAGACATTGCCATATAAGATGTGTATGGGAAATCCAGCACATCAAATCTATTATTATTATTATTCAGAGACATGTTTTGGCTGGAAGGCCATTATTTCTCAGCATCTAGCTGTATTTACTAGGAATTTCTTTTAGTAAATCTACACAGAGGTTCATAACAGACCTCATTTTTTCTTTTGTTATAATCTATAATAGCATACTGACTTCATAATTTTATATCTTTATTTAGCAAACCTGAAATGCTATCTGCCATGATGGCATGTGCTTCACAAACCAATCCCAATTAATTAAATCTGACTATATGATTGTCAATTATTTATTTAAGAACTATTTTGCTTTCGACACTCATTATATACAACTGATTTAAATGTAAGTGTTATAAATGCACATCTTTAATATATATATATATATATTCTAACCTCCCCCCGCGCATCCTCACCCCAAAATATACTGTTTATTATGAATATTACGGGTTCTAGCTCAGTTAACAAATAAATAAATGAAATATTCAGCATTAATTAAAATGATTACTAGCTCTAATTTTTAAAATACAAATATGGTTCAATTTTAAAATGAATTAACAAATATTTACTATTTTCATGAGACATGGAGTGACAATACGGGGAACGAGATAGACTACATTGAGCCATTATCCACATGATACTACCTCAATGGCATAAGAACACTATCTCCCCTTTTTACTATACCAAATAACTAACTCATAGTATTTTTACGACTTTCTGAGCTCTATTCACTACGATTAAAATAATAATCATATCTTAATCTTCTTTATAACAAGAATCTAGCTCAATTAAATAAAATGAAGTAAAATAAAATAAAATCTCAGGTTCATAATTGTATTCCAACTGATTTAAAATTACAATAGTAAAATATGAAAAGGGAATTTTATGTCATAATCTACTACACAGCAACTAATAATAATAAAATAATAATAACAATAATAATATAATATAATCTTATTTCTTCCTAAATGAAATAAATAATTACGTACGTGGCAGTATTTTAATAATCTGACAACAGAATACATGTGGCAACTTTAGCATATAATGTAATGTAATATTGTGGCAACCGACTCATGACCAATAAATAATATAAAATTATGATCTTTTAATTTTAACATACCAATAAATTCTCAAAATTATTATAACACTTTTATGTTTACCTTTTGTGCAAAACCTATATGTCTGTTTCAATTATAAATGTATCGTGATTTCATGCATCCATGTAGAG
Source organism: Epiperipatus broadwayi (assembly GCA_028023455.1). Lineage (NCBI taxonomy): Eukaryota > Metazoa > Onychophora > Udeonychophora > Euonychophora > Peripatidae > Epiperipatus > Epiperipatus broadwayi. Next base: position 4,512,660 of record JAQFVV010006287.1, read on the forward strand.
AAATAACAACTCGGACACAAAAACTTTAAAACAAATTTAAAACAAAGTTTATTAACAACATAAATAAATTAACAATATTTTTACACTATATACATTGGATATCCCTTACTCTCATATCTCAACTTAGTTTATTAGTTTATAAAATGAAATCAAAATATTATTTACTTTTCCTAGTTAAATCTTATTTTTTAACACTTAAGAAAATACAGCATTATTACTTGATTTATTATTATGGTTAGCTTATTACAAAATGCATTTCTTATATGATTATCACAAACACTTTTCATCCCTAATATTATTAAAATTACATTTTTTACAAAAATTTACATTCGTAATAAAATTCTACAAAATAATAAAATTTAGTTTCATATTGGTTGTATGGAATCTTACAAAGTCAAAACACCATTCTACATTCAGTATTAGGTTTTTATTATTCATTATCCGATGTTTATTAATCCTAATATTCTCATTCAAGCCTTACTTTGGATGATATTATTATAACTATTAATATACCATGCACAAGTATATGTTTATTATACCTTATTGAATGTTCTCTTGATAAATATGCAATACTCATTCCCTCCAACATTAATATTAAAATAAAATTCAATTTTATTATCACTTTTAAAATACTTGGTTTAGATTTCTTTTCAAAATCTTATATTCATTTCTAAATTAATTTTACAATGTATTATATGATTCTTTCTCTCTTTATGATATTTTGGACTTTCAATTTTAAAGTTACACAATTCTATACATTCAAGCAAATAAACTATTCTTACATAAACGATAACATATCTTCTGTTCTATTTTATTCATTATTTCTTTGAAAATATCTTTCTGACCGATGCAGATTCACGAAATAAGGATAGCGAAGATAGATGCATAGGATCAAAATACAACTAGAATATTACTCGTCATATACCTTGACAATCCTGGCACAGTGAATTAAAAGACACTATAGAGGAGTGACCTTTACATGTCTACCAACCTCTATCATAGGAACGATGCTAAAGCTATTTCTTCAGCTTTATTCTGACATCAAAAGTTTAAAAATATGCAAAACACTGTCCAAACCATATGTGTTCAGTCATAGGACTTTGTTAACTATACTAAATCAAAAACTAAATATGATCCAAATCCCTTATATTTTCCTATTTCTTAAAAAAAAAAACACATCATCTTGGTTTCCTCTCCACTAGTACTTCCAAGTCACTATCCGATCTTATTTCTCAAGATTTTTTCTATACTGTACATCGACAAATACATATCTGCATTACTAACAATAATAAAATTCATTTATATTTTAAAACTATTTCGCTGTTCTATAAGAAAATCTTTTTACTACTTTCCTCCATATATTTAATCATATACAAACTATTTAAATATCTGAATACTTTATCACATGAAAGTTCAAAAGAATCACACAATTGTTCTGTTAAATTATATCATTAATGTACTTTAAATAAATTGTTGCATGCATATTCCGAATTACTCCTATCTCATTATATGTTAAAATGTTGCATAAAATGTGTACATATAATTAAGACTTTCACACTTCATTCTTAAGTCAATAGATGATCTAAAAATATACATTATGCATTATAAACAACTATTAAAATTACCAAACGACCTTTATCTCCTCGATCGCGTTCCGTAGGCTTCACCATCCATTTGATCCTTGTAGATATAAGATTCACATCCATACACTTTATTTAAACACCATTTCTATAATTTTATCAAGTTATTATATTTAAATTTTAATATTAATAAATTTATGTTTTATGTTTTCCCTAATCTCACATAACATTTTATATTTTAAAATAAATTAGTAAAAAATATTCAAACTATATTTACTGTACTCCTTCATCAAATTTTCTTGAAAAACTGTTCATACTAAAGCCAAAAAAAAATTTGTTTATCATTTCTTTTCCATTCACTTAATGTTCCTCTCCCTGCTTGTTCAATTTTAAGGTAAAACAAATATCACTTCGTTCCATAAATATTCATGAATGATAATCCTTGGTTTTTATAATATTTAATACAATTATTAATTATGATATTAGTTAATCCCGTAAAGAAAACTTCTAAATATTCTCTTCTAATATTTCTTGCTAATATTTTCCCCCGCGCGACTTTTATGATTCATCTTCTCAGTACTTTAATTTAAATATTCAATAAAACTTTTCTGCTTCCATGGATTCCTTTCATTAAGTAAATTAGATTTATATTCTCCAAATCTTTATCTTTATTAATCATTTCTTTAATGAACACTTTATAATATTTTTAATTCTTCTTAGAGAAAGTTTTTCAGTTCCTTTTTCATAAAAACACAATAGCTCTTTCATATTATTATTCTGTAACTTTTTTCCTCCTTTTAAAATTCTGGTACTATATACTTTATAATGTTTCCTTTAAAAAGATAAACATTCTTTCTCCATTATAACTTTTACATAATTTTTTCTATATGATATACGCATCTTAATTTTTCCATAGAGAAGAATAAAAAAAATTTTGGAGTAGCCTTTTAAAATTGTGCGTCATAATTTTTCCTGATGGCAAATAACTTTTCTTTTAAGTTTTCTGTATAATGTCCGAATTATATTTATCTGAGTTCTAATGATTTTCTGGTTGATCACAAATAAACTGTATTCAAGGCACTTTACAATTATTTTTACTTTATCAATACTTTTAGGTACTTTTTTCTGTAGTATTTCCATATTTACTGCAAGGTTTCGGCTAAACTTGAATAAAAATCCTGGCAAGAAATCTTTTAAATTAGCCTTCCATTTAAAGGCAGTTCAAAATCTTATATTTTAAAATAAAACTTTTCAAATAAATACAAAATTTTTTAAAATTATAACACTTTTCTAGCTTACGATCTTATACAGCTAAAAAAATATGTTCCTCCTTCCTTTACTTACACATTCCTTCTCCCGCTCCATCTAATTCCTATTTTTTCGTCTGCTAAAATACCTCCGTTGATTGGTTAATGACTTTTTTTAGTGTGAACAAATTTACACATTTTTAGTTTTATAATAGATTAAACTTTTTAAAATAAAGAATTTATGATGTCATGTTTTAAAATATTATTTAGAATAGTATTTTTAAACTCAATTACAGTTTTATCAAAATCATTTAAACTTTAAAACAATTATTAAAATAACATTTAATATTTTAACTTTTACTTTAACGATAGATAGCAATTACATTTAGTTTTATAATTCACAAACTATAGTATTATATTCTAACAAGCGTGTGTGTGAAGGTATATAATATACAGTCACATGATTACTAACTTTATCAGATAATTTTTTTTTATTAACGTCTCGGTCTAAATTACCAAAACTGATATATTTTACAAAAATTTGGAAAATAATTTAAAAATGTAGAACTAAATATAATTCTCACCATCCTAAAGTTTATCTTAAAATATATTAGACTAAATTTGAATATTAATTATAATTATAATATTATATATAGCGTTTATTTAATTTATTAGTTTTAAAACATTACAATTGGGTTGTTAATATACTTTTAACTATTTATAGCTGTATTATTTTATATGGCCAGCTTTTACAACCATAAGCAAGGATATAATTAAGCTTTATTTAACTGTTTTTTTTTAAATAATCCATTACACTTTTATATACCAGGTATTTTTCAGCCTTAAATTGTACTATAAAATCTAATCGATCATACAATTATCAATATATTACACAAACGTATTTTAAAATTTAAAATTTTTTAGCAATTGGCCATTCTACCTTATTATGACCTATAGATAAGGGCACATTTTTTTTTTATATATATATATATATATATATATATATATATATATATATATATATATATATATATATATATATTGTAATGGGCCCAGATGATGTTACATTGTTTTTTTTATTAGTAGACATGAAAAGAATAAAAGTTCACAAATAAAACTTACTTTTTAAGAATTAAAAATTGAAAATTAAAATTCTATACTTAAACTCATATATATATATATATATATATATAAAATCACAGAGATGAAAAAAAAATTATTAAAATAAACTTTATTAAAAATAGAAAAGGTATTTTAAAAACAAAAACTCAAAAAGATTTAGAGATAAAAATATATCTTTAATTTTCGAAAACACATTAATTAATCAGAAATGGAAATGATTGTTTTAATTTGTTAAATGTAAACTAGCCTTGGGCATTTAAATGTATAAGCAATGGTCAGATAGGAGAGAAAAACAATGGAATCGGATCTCTGAGAAAGGACCATCACATCGATGATGTAATGTCAATTGAATCCTTAAAATTAATATAAAAGGAAAAGTTTGGAAATTATTAGTTGGTTATTATAAGAGATGTGACTATATGTGTTAGTGTGGAGTTGAAGGAGAAGGGATTGAAAAGATGCATTCTTCAATCCCTTCAGTCTCATTAAAAAGAAAGAGAAATGACATCGTTTTCCTAGTTTGAGGACCATAGGACATCGAGGGAATTAATGCTGGCTCCTAATGACAAGCAACTGCAAGAAATTAGAAACTACAGATGTGTTAAAAACCATAAGAACTTTATAAAATCTAATGAACCATATTAATTTGAAAATACTGAGAACTTTAAAATATAAACTTTCCCAGTATTTGATTTATAGAAATAGTAGTGCCTATCTGACCAAACTAAATTAGTTAGTAATTATTTTTATAGAATGTATTTCTTTTTTAAAATCATTTCCATTTATTTTTTTTTTAGTTCTTTTAAGTTTTATTTATGATTTTTGTTTTCGTTAAATTAAATTATAGAAATGTTAAACTTAAGTCAGGCGTGAATGGCTATATAGATTTGTAAAGTTATATTAGGGGAGGGTAATCTTAGGTTATTTGTTTCATAGTCGAATTGGGTCAATGGATTGGATATATTGATGTAATTAGTAAATGTAATACGAGATTCGCTACGGGCAGAATTGCTTTATATGCCGCACACAACCATTCTGCCTATGGATGGGATCATAAGCCGGCGAAAAGGACCGCTGTCCCTTCCTATGGATTTTTTTTTATTGCTCTTCTCATTAGATAGATGTAGTATTCCTATCTGGCGAGAGTCAATTTTTTCTCTTAACCTTTTGTGCTGCCATATTCGTGTTATATTTAATACATCGATATATCAGATGGATTGATATTGGTTTAGCTGCGAACTTTTTGGCCTAAGGTTAAATAAGGGATTGAACGTTTTCTTTTCAAATGCAAATCTATGTAGTCTATTTATACTTGACACTCTAAATAAAAATGCATTAAATTTAAGTTGGGTATGGACGTTGCATGGATTCATTATCGGTTACTTGTGTTTGTGGTTTTCATATTCGGTTAGAATATATAGGTCATCGATGTCAATGCAGGTATCGTATGATGAATGCCATTGGGTTTCTTATATTCCCTCTGCAATTGATGGTATCAATGACTTTGTATTTTGATCGGTTATGTTTATTTCGAGACATTTTTAACCATGGAATCTCGGCAGCTGATTGATACTCAACATTTTAAAACAAACCTTTATAAATCCATCTGTGTGAACTTATAATAGTATAAAAATTAAAATGTAAATTAAAATCTAAAATAAAAGTTAAAAATAATGTTAAATTATATATATATATATATATATATATATATATATATATATATATATATATATGCGTAAATAAATGTTTTGTATGTTAATTACTGGCAGTGGCTTATTTTATTCTTTCTTAATATTAAATATATATATTCTTAGATAAGAATTTATAGTTATAAAATATAAATCTCTGCTATTCCACTGAGATAGTGACAATGGGCTAATGACCGGAATCAAAATATATAAAATATATATTTTTTTGACTTACATATCTGCCTACTTTATAAATTTTCTAGGTTCAAATGCCTAGTGATGCCCTGTAGAGTAGATGATGTTAAGTTATTCCTACTTCTCCGGATCATTACAACTGGCCACTTAACTTGGGCCGATCTATTAATAAACCACATATACCCTGAGTAAATTTCTTGTTTCAAAATGAAATATTTTTATCTGTTTACATAAAGTTGTATACTTTAAATCTTATAAAAGCACTGCCAGAAAGAAATTGCACATATATTAAACATGAGAAAGTATAAATAATTTTAAATTGTACTTTGTTAAAAAGAGAAAGTCAAAAGGTTGCAATTAATATGTTTTTTGTTAATATATATTATTCTTTAATGTGTATAGGCACGCACAGCCATGTATGTTTATTATCATAAATGTGGTACCTTATGAAGAGTACTGTTGAGAATTTACTTCAGTGTAATCCTATGTAAGCATTTCAGTCAGTCATAAATAAGTTGCTGGAATTTATAATTGTTCTGCAAATATACACATTTAAACCCATTATTTCTTAAGACATATTTACCTCAGTGCAACCTTCTTAAATAAATAATTTAAATAACTTGCTTGTCATGCCATGTGTAAAAATAAAATGTATAAAAAATAGAACTTTTGTGGGGAAGGAGGTGTAAACATGGATGGTCCTTAGGAAAACAATAGCAAACATTTTTTTTGTATATAGTCTTTATAATAACCGAATGTTTTGTAAATTTTGTTAATCGTGTACCGTAATTACTAACCCTAAGTAAAATATTTTTGTTCATTTTTTAAATAAGTTTACTGATATGTAATGGGCACAGACGATGTTGCATTGTTTTTTTTTATTAGTAAACATGAAAAGAATAAAAGTTCGCAAATAAAACTTCCTTTTTAAGAATTAAAAATTGAAAATTAAAATTCTATACTTAAACTCGTATATATATATATATAAAATTGCACAGATGAAAAAAAATTATTAAAATAAAACTTTATTAAAAATAGAAAAGATATTTTAAAAACGAAATAATAAAGAGATTTTGTTTTATCTTATAATAAAATAATTAAATATATGTGCATGTGTGTATGTAATTTTTAATAAAAAATAGAAGCAAAAGCTGATTTTATTTCACGAGATGGAAGACACTGCTGCTAATAAAGTTTTCCATTGTTTAAAACTATAAATATCTCAATTTTTGATCATTCTTGGTCTGACTTTCTCATTTTTATAAAATATTTCTTGAAGTAATATCTCAAAATAATGTTGCATTGTTAAAACCAACATGGTATGCAGTTAACCGAAGCCACTCTATGCATTTAAGATCTGCAATTAGTTCAGAAAGTGATCATGTTTAAATAGACTAAATGAACAACAGAGTGTGGGTACGCCAAACCAGCTACGAAAATCATACCATGTCACAGGATCTGTGGAGGAGTCTTTTACCCATCATCGATGAGTTAAAAAATAATTCCATTATGCTGTTTCCATCATATTAAAAAAATCCTAGGTAATTATTTGACTTTGATATCTTAATATTCCCAATTTTTTCTTAAAATGAAATATAGACTTTATTAAAAGAACTTTGAACTTTACGAATTAAACTGAAAAAAGAGAATAAACTTTAAAATTGAAAAGATAATATTTGCAATAATACAAATAAGTAAAATCAGCTTCTATTATTAAATAATATTTTTGAAACAATGGCATGCACGTATGTGTGATTTGATTTTTTTTAAAAAAGAGAGAAATAAAATATAATGTAACGTGTATAATTTATTTGCTAAAGTAATATATTAAAATGCTTTATTTTAATCTTTAAAAAAGATGTGTGTGTGTTTCATTATAAGATAAAATGATTAATTTATTTTAAATAAAAAAAAATAATTATTTTTCTTAAAATATTTATGCTTGCTTTGATATGTGTGGGTAAGTATAAATATTTATTTTTCTTTATAAAAGTAAGAGGGAAAAAAATCTAATTAATGATAAAGTATTTCAGGAATAGATTTGCTAAGTTAAAGATATAAATGTTTTGGCATTTAGTATAATGTTATTATTATTGGTTTTAAAGGGTTGAAGTATTATTTTGAATGGTTTGGGGAAATTATTTAATTTTGTTTTAAAAAGTAGTAGTAGCTTAGAGGGGCATTTAAGATACCTTTTGTTTGTCTATTAGTGGGTGGGTGGAAACCAATTGAGCTAGCGGGGATTTTCAGGTACCAAATTATGTTGATGAGATAGACATGCTAATTCTAGCATAATTAGCTGGCGCCTAAGGGATTTTTTTTTCTTCTTTAAAAAATAAAAATAAAGTGTTTATTTGGTCGGTGTATATTTGGTAGTCGAGGGTTGGATGTTATTGGTAGTTTGCTACTGATGATAGTTGACACTTTACATGAAAACCAACCACTTTCTGAAGGGAAGTTTAGGAGGACAAAATATAATAAAATATTAATTAATATTTTTATTTGTCTATGTTTGTTGTTGTTGCCCATAGTTTAATTAGTAAATTTTAAGTGGTAGTTTAGGGTTCAGAAGAGGTGGTTGGTTCAATATATATATATATATATATATATATATATATATATATATATAATACAGTTATTTGTAATCTCTTAAAGAGGGCTAATGATATTTTATTGCTGATTGGTTCTTGACAGACCAATTAACAAAATTTTACTTTGTTATCAAATGCCTTGCATTTAGTTGCATCAAAACGAATTCAAGAAAAATAACCTAGTTGTATAAACAAAACCTAACTTATTTTGTACAACAATAACTCAATTTCTTAAAAAATTCCTGTAATATTATTTTAAATAAGCTTAGTTTGTCATCACTCCGAATCTGTAATATTAATTATCCTAGTTATTTATAATATTTCATTGATTTAAATTCACTTCTTTGTAATGTTGCCAGAAAGAATTATAATTATTATGGTTCAAACCATTAGTAATTGATATCCAATCACATCTGTACCGTTCTGCAATTCAGTAAATCATTAATTTCTTATTATTATTACCAGTTATTATTTTGAGTCTCTTTGTGAACCATGACCTCCAGCTAGGATGGAATAAAATCAAGGACTGCTAATGTCATCATAAACATTTTCCATTAGTCAGAGAGGCAATAGTTCAGGCAAATAGGCTAGGATTCACCATTCCCCTGACATCTGTATCTTGAGTATGGTTAGATTCAAGGTACTTTTGTTTGGATTATTGGCATAGATGTTTTCATGTATCTATTTATTATTACCAACTAATGAATGATGATAAAGCATGAAATTTGCATGCGAATATATAATATTTTACATAATACAAGAAAAGAAAAATATCCATTTGATATAACTTATACCAAAATCTCGAAGATATTTTAGAGGAAATAGGGATATAAGTACATAATAATAATAAATCAAATTAATATCAAATTAAGCATAAAGGAAAATAAATAAATAAATACATCTATATATCTATCATATATCAAACCTCTGTCATTAAAATAAAAGTTCTAGTTTATTTTTGTTTTTGTTTTTTTTTTTAGTTCATACTTGGAGGTTTAAAGAAGAAACACAAACATAGTTCATGGTGATAAGATGAATAGACAAACACTAAAGCATACAAATATTATTCATGCAGGTTAAATATGAATTTGGCAAAAACAGCAATAACCTCCAATGTTCTTAGGATTTTCTAATGGACATTATAAGTAACTTTTGCATGTATTTGAATCAATTTATTTTTCATAAACTCTGTTTGGTTTAAAATTTCCAACATTTAGTAAATTTTCATAATGTTCAAAATCAGGGTTATTTGGTCATCCATGTTTATGCACACTTCTGATAAATGACTTTTAAATAACATTAAGTCACACATTCTATCACTCCTATGGATGTGAATGGTAAGATAATTTAGTATACATAATTATTCCTATAATTTAAAATACTAGAATGAATAATTTTTCTCTTCAGCCTTATTTTATACAATAAAAATAGCAAATTTATTAAATAAGAGTCAATAAAATATTCCATTATACAGTTCTTCATATATTTTTCAATTAATTACATAATTTTAGTATCACACTATTTATTATAAATATATTATAGTAAAATTGTATTAGCGATTTTTCAAAATAATATCTATGCATTATGAATAAAATGAGTTCAAATTGTTAGCTGATAAAAGTTAGAAACTAGTGTACCTCTCAAAGGTTATCCTTCCATGCCCTGTGTCCTTCACAATTACACATTGGCCTTTATTATTGAGTAGTATAAAGAAGTTACCTTATTAAAAAGACAGAGTAGAGAATCCAATGAAAATATTAAGTTCACTTGTTTTATTATATTTCTTTTTTTTAGAAAATATTTCATCTTTTCTAAACCTTCTTTACAAAGTCTTCTGTCTACTTAGTCATGCCTCTTTTTTAGTTATAATTAGGCTAGCAATATGCAAGAACTTATTGCTTGTAAAAAAAATGTTAGGAATAGAGTTTTGAAACAAAAAAACACTATGTTACAAATATTAATTAATAATAAATAAAATAAATAACTTACATTTTTTAATGCAAGATTTTTTACAATAAATAATTAATAAAAAATTATATTAACTAATGGTGTGCATGTGTGCATTTGTCTTTCTATTGATCCAGAGGGCTATTAATGACTGAGCTATTAGCAATTTCTATGGCACATAAATAATTTTATTGTAAGATGGACATTCTGAGTGATAACTAAAAATATAAATGAAGTGTGAAGTGTGAGATGATGTGACTGGACCCACACACCCACATATAAAAGTCAAATATTAGAATAGCAATAAACAATAGGTTAGAAAATTAATGAATATGCACTCCTTATGGCCTTACAGACAAACAATATGCATTCCCACTGGCTTGGCTCTCATACCAACAATTCCACATATAATCCATCTTCCTCTTCTACTATTAGATATACATAAAATAAAATATTTTAATGATTGGTACACCATAACTAACATCATGAGAACTTTTCAACCAAATTATATACTAAGTTATGTCACAATTCTTTTTTTTATCTATTAGCTACCCCTGATGACTATTGGTACAACATGAACTTCCCACATTTCTTCTTGGTGCCAATCTGGAAAGTCACAATATATATATATATATATATATATATATATATTATATATATATATATATATATATATATATATTGTAAGAGATGGCTTACAACTAGCTCATACAAACCTGTCCCAATGTCTTTTTCAATATCTGAATTCAAACCCAGTGGTTGGAAAAATAAATATCTTACATACTTGATTATATAAATGTAATATATACCTTCATAAACATACATATACACTGATATGTTTGAGAGATTAATGTTTTTTTCTCTATCTTGAGTAAGTAAATAAATTGTTTGTTTACATTGTATATATATATATATATATATATATATGTAGATAAACATATGCATAGAAAATAATATGTTCGTTTATTGGTAGTAATTAATTGTTTTCCTATTTTTCTATTCATTTAATTTTATTAATAAAAAAAAAAAAGATACTAATTGACTGACATAGAACAGACATTATTAAATGTTAGATTTATATGAGGTCAAGATTTTTTAATAACTGGTCGAATTTGAAATAATAAATATAATATTTTATAATGTGATTTTTTTTATTTTCAAGTTGCAATAATATGGGTTTTTTAGTAGTCACGTGATGAAAGAGCACTTCTCTTTACAATTGAAAAAAAAAAACAGCAGACGATCAAGAGACTGGGAATTATAAAGACAGCAAGAAAGTTAAGTTTTTATTTCTTCTAAAAAAGGAAAATAACTTTTTGACATTTAAAGGGAAAATGTTTGTTGTTTCCAGAAGTTAAACCTTAATTTAAAATTAATAGTAATGAACTATTAATGAATCAAGTTCTTTTGCAAGTTAAATTCATTATAGGAATATTAATGCAAAGTAAATCTGAAACTGCTAAAAAGTAACTGTTTGTTTTTTTAAAGCTATTTTATATATATATAATCAAGCTAAGTTATAAGATACGGTATAATACAGGAAACATTATGATATATTCGGGGTAAAAAATTAAATAATGTGGGACGTTTCTAACTAAATTCTATGTCACTGCTTGATTATGAAATTATAACATCTGTCATCAAAATGTCTATTTTGGAAATGCTGGTACACTACCATTTTACCATGGATTCATCCGATGAGAAAAGCTATTTCATATATATAAATAACAACAATAAAGTTGGTGAAGTGGAACTTTGCCATGGATATTGACATTTTTCTTTTATTGACTGAATGCTTGCTTTACTCAAGAGAAATCATATACTTAATTCACGTGATGATTATATATATATTTTTTACTTTTGTAATTTTTTATTTGAAAGTTTATGTATTGTTTTTTTTTTTTTTATTGTGTGTATAAAATGCATTTTTCCAAATTTGATCTACAACTTAAAAGTGAACCAATGGATGGAGAAATTTTTGTTGATGTAAATTTACAAAAGAATCCTCTTCAATTAATATAGATAGAGATATATGTATATAATTTTTAAATAAAGTAAATTTTTAGATTCCTCTAGAAGTCAAAAGTAATCCATCCAGGTGACCTTTTCTCAAATAAGATTTATATATATATATATATATATATATATATATATATATATATATATATATATATATATATATATATATATTGAGGGCAAGTCTTTAAGATAACAAGACCAGATAGATAATGTACTAATCAATTTTACTAATATTTACTGGTAATTATATTTATTCTGAATATATGATTAATCCTTCTGAATAAATGGTCTTTAGCTGTCATTAATTTCTACCATAACTTTAACCTACATATAGATAAATGGGAGTGGGCATTTACCCTAGCTTATAAATATTGTAATAATTATTCTAATGGGGTAATTTTATAATTAATGAATTTGTGTGATTTTCTTTATTTTGTGTTATGTTTATATATATTTAATGAATTACAGTATATAATGTTGTACATAATATAAGTCAAATGATTGTTTTGTTTTCTTATATGAAGTCACCAAGATGATAAGGAAACCATTTTTTGATATCTAAATATTAATCTTTTATTATTTTTTTGTTTGATAATATATATCTATTTTTATATGTTGTTAATAAAGTAGTTGTTTTAATCAATCTGATCTCTGTTTGGTCATCTCCATCACTACAGTGCATTAACACCATTAGATGTTGATCATTATCATCACATTATGAATGTACACTACTATAGGTTTGATGATCATTGTCATCATTATGTATTGCTTTTATAAATAATTGATCATCATCAATTAGATTATAATAGGTACATCCCTGAAGAGAGCTGATTGTAAGAACTCCCTGAGTTCAAATTCCATGGTGTAATGGGGCTTAAAAGGGAGATGAATGAATATGCGCTGCTCTAGGTTACATTGAAATATTTTTAAGTAGATTATAGGATAGTATATTGAAAATAGATGTGACTTGGATCTGGGCATTTCATTGTGACATCATTGGCATCCTATTTGAAGGCTCAGATCTGATAGTAGTGAGATGCGCTCCCTTTATTACCTGTCATTGCTAATTCTGAAACATCTGACACACCCAAATGTGTTGTCGAATCACAAATTTATGATATGACTTGTTGTAGTAGGTTGACACATTTCATCCACGTTATCCAATTACTTATTCATATTTGTGTGATCATATGGTGTACATTGTGGTCCTGGTATATATGGCACCAGTAACTCTGGGGTGGCAGGTGCCATTGTATCTGGCACACAATGTGTTAGGCGTGAAGATGTTACAGTTGATAGAGGTATCTAAATGTATTTTCAGACTGGGACATCTGTGTATGATCATCCATTATATCTGGTGCCGCAACAAGGTATGACAGGTAAGGTTGATAGAGTCATCCTGTTATATCTGGCATCCTACGTTTAGGCCTGAACAGAGTTTAGATGCAAGGGAGGTTCAGCTATTAGACTGAAATTTTAAAAAAAAATTGTGTTTTTTATTTTACCCTTAAGCTTTAAATCTTAAATCCATATTGGACATACTCTGTTATATAAGACCAGTATATATGCAATAGGAGTGATGATGGATAGATATATCTTTTTTTTTGGAAATTTAAAATACATGTTAAAAAAAGTAAATAACATTAGAAGTAAATGATGAATGCAACATGTGATGGAGAGAACAGATAGTGATCAGCTTATAAATGAGTAATTAATAAGTGATATGAAAAATAAAGAAATTGAGCAAGCTTAAACACCAGTTTAATAAAAAAAATAGACAGTAAATAGTTAGGTGGTGATCTGGGGTAGTTAGGAGTTCTGCAGTATTGTATTTTGATATTAGTAAATATAAAGTTATTTTGAATCATTATTTAGATACATGTTGCTTAGAAGTGGACTGGTATTTAGAAGTAAAAATAGAGAGAATATGGAAGAGATGTTAGACACTACTGTTGTTGGAGGAGAGAGTGATAGTGATAATAGTGATGGGTAGGAGTCTTTATTGATCCAAACTCCTGGGGGGTCTATGATAGATGAGAATGAATCACAGAGACTGGAAGAAAGCCAAATAGCTTTCGAGATGCAAGAAGTCCCCACTGATGAGATTATGCAAGCATCTGAAAGTAAAATAGTACATGATACTGAAAATATTTCTATCTCGCAAACAATGTTTCATGAAATGATGAATAGGTTAATCATTAGTATCAAGACAGATATGAACAAATTGGAGGCAAATATGGCAACTAAAACTGATATCAATAGTATGAAAACTGATATCAATAGTATGAAAACTGATATCAATAGTATGAAAACTAATATCAATAGTATGAAAACTGATATCGATGGTATGAAAACAGAAGTCAAAACTGATATCAATAGTATGAAACAATGGGTATGAAAACAGATATCAATAGAATGGAAGTGAGAATAAGTGCTAGTTTAGAAACAAATATGAATAGTATGGAGACAAGAATAACTGCTAGGATGTGTAATAAAGTGGATGTCATGAGAGAAGATATAAATGTGAAATTAGAAAGTATGGCAACTAGAGATATGGTGAACAAGCTGGAAACAGAACTGAAAAAAGATGTATGTCTTTTGAGAAAAGAATTGAAAGAAGATGTAAATAAGATAGAAGCAAGAATAAAAGCAGAAGTTAGAGAAAGTCAAGAAAAGCATGAAAATGAAGTCAAAGAGGAACTTTGAACCATTCATACCAAATTGGATAATCTTTTGAATGAACAGAATGAAGAAGTTGAATCCAATGATGGCACTAAACATTATTTTATTGGTGAAACTTTACTGGGTGCCAGATTTTCTGTTGATTGGAAATCTCTGGTCTCTAAAGATGAGATTGAGGAGCATATTAGAAATCTTAGTTTGGGAGAGATAGTACTGAACATATATCAAAACAATCTAATGACTCTATTATTAACCCCACAAACAAACTCCATGGAAATGAAACATGAAGAAAACATCTCAGTAACCACTTCAGTATTAGATAGAGCAGCAGCAGAAAAATTTATGAATAAAGATGGAAAGGAAATATTGTTGAGTAAACTTTATTGTAAGTGTAACTGGTACAGAGCGCGCAATAAACATCACTTTTATATTTGGAGTGATGTCGCAATTTTAGAATTATATGATGGTGATATTGGTTGTTTTAGGTTTCTTATAAATAGTAGTTTTATGGATGCCTCAGATGATGATGAAGCTCGTACACAGTTTTTAAAAGAATTACAGAGGGCATGCGATCAAGAGAAGCTTGGCACTTTTAGTCAACCTATTCTATCCTCATCTGGTTCCACATATTTAGCCATTGGAAAATGGTCCATTACCTGTGAAGAAAATGATGAGATTATAATTTCTAGATTAGATAAATGACATCAAGCCATTGTCTTGAGAAATGATTTGCATGGTTTTATTTTTGAATCCTCTCAAGGTACCAGACATTCTTACATTGCAGAAGTCTCACTTGATGCTGAATTTTATACTGATCAGATATTACAGTTATGTGAAAATGATATTGAGGATTATTCCTTCAAACCTAATTCAGAAAGGTTGATCCCAAAGATGAATCAAGGTAGCACTAATGTTCATATAGTGATTCCATTTACAAAAAGTGTAGAAATGGTTAAACCATGCAACCAAAGAACTCGTGAAGAGTTGAATAAACACTGCTGTAAGTTTAAAGCAAACCACTGATTTAAACCCTACAGTCATGATGATGGTTCTAAAAATGAAGTATTATCAACTCAAGAAGCCATTTCAAGGGATAAACACCTTCTTGAATCAATTAAATTTGATTATGTAGTTAAAACTTATATGATTGATTATCTTAGTCATGCTTTGTGGAAGTATAAACTTCTTTATGATTCCGATGATGATCTAGGCATGAAGAAACCCAAGATGGAAAGGCAAACCATTATGTTGTGGTCCATTAATCGAACAGATACACGGTTTCACAAATTGTGCAATACATATGAAGGCCCATTCAATACCTTAGGCATGTGAACAACATTGCTTAAAAGTAAAAGCACATGTTTGGGAAGGACCTTCAATGATTGAAGACCACTGGAACATGGAAAAGATTATGGAATAAGAATGGAATCCATTATAATTTTGTAAATAGACAATAATTTTGTAATGTCCATAGAGAAATTTGGACAATGACAGATACTGAAAAAAAAAATCTGCCCAATGATATGTCATAAATGACATTTATTATACAAAACCTTAGATTTTTAATTATTATTTCCTTAAATGTAAAATGATAAACTATTCGGTCATGTAAGTGAACTTCAGTTTTAAGCTAATAGAAGACTTAGATTAAATGATAAATTTATTTAACATTTCTTATAGAGTGTTTTCAAATAGTTATGGTTACTATAAACAGATATAGACCTGTAGCCATGAGAATTATAATAGTTAAATAATGGGATATTTTGCAAGTTTGAAAGCAATTTACTATGAAGTCAAATCTTAGAAATTTGAATGCAAGGTCTAGATATGAATTCAGAATTAGAAACAGAAGGATAATAGAAATTTCACATCCCAGTAAACACAGGAAGATAAATATTGTAAGTTTAAAAATACGTATGAGGGATCATATACCATAGTTAAGCAGTCAGGTCTCAATGCATTATGGGTAAATCAAGGAGGAGAGATTCGTAGCATGTATAATGCATGAATCTTAAAATCTTATTTTGGATGTTAGTAATTATGTAGGATAATATCAGGAAATATTTTTTTATCATAGCTGAGAGTATAAATTTTAAAAAATGGATAAACTTTGTGATAATAGATGTGCAATGTATAATAATAATAAAAATATGTATATATGCATAAATGCATATAGATAGTACAGGATTAGGGATATTAAGTTTGATGAGGGTATTTCCCAAGTTGTGCATAAATGCAAGTATGGGAATATCTAGAGGCTAACTTAAACAAACATGTTTTATATGTGACTAGATCTTCAAAGTCCAATAAATCTCCAAAGGAGCATGGAGAAGAGTAGCGAATAAATGATTTCATGTGCCTTCTGTAACAGACACATTCTTGGTTATGTCTCAAGTATAAACCATCAAAACTCTAATCCAGCACACTATTTGAACTTCCCAGAACCAGCTATTAAATTATAATCATAAAGGAAATGTTAGAAAGCAAGGTAATTAATATAGCAACCATTCACCAAACCCAAAGTAAACTAACATAATTGTCATATGTATGAGAGCTAAAATTTGAAAGCTAGTTAAAATTTTACCTGTTTAGGTAGGGGTGTTGTAAGAGATGGCTTACAACTAGCTCATACAAACCTGTCCCAATGTCTTTTTCAATACCTGAATTCAAACCCAGTGGTAGGAAAAATAAATATCTTACATACTTGATTATATAAATGTAATATATACCTTCATAAACATACATATACACTGATATGTTTGAGAGATTAATGCTTTTTTTATCTATCGTGAGTAAGTAAATAAATTGTTTGTTTACATTGTGTATATATATATATATATATATATATATATATATATATATATATATATAAACATATGCATAGAAAATAATATGTTTGTTTATTGGTAGAAATTAATTGTTTTCCTATTTTTCTATTCATTTAATTTTATTAATAAAAAAAATACTAATTGACTGACATAGAACAGACATTATTAAATGTTAGATTTATATGAGGTCAATATTTTTAATAACTGGTCGAATTTGAAATAATAAATATAATATTTTATAATGTGATTTTTTTTTTATTTTCAAGTTGCAATAATATGGGTTTTTTTAGTAGTCACTTGATGAAAGAGCACTTCTCTTTACAATTGAAAAAAAAAAAGCAGACGATCAAGAGACTGGGAATTATGAAGACAGCAAGAAAATTAAGTTTTTATTTCTTCTAAAAAAGGAAAATAACTTTTTGACATTTAAAGAAAAAAATGTTTGTTGATTCCAGAAGTTAAACCTTAATTTAAAATTAATAGTAATGAACTATTAATAAATCAAGTTCTTTTACAAGTTAAATTCATTATAGGAATATTAATGCAAAGGAAATCTGAAACTGCTAAAAAGTAAAAGTAACTGTTTTTTAAAGCTATTTTATATATATATATATATAATCAAGCTAAGTTATAATATATGGTATAATACAGGAAACATTATGATATATTCAGGGTAGAAAATTAAATACTGTGGGATGTTTCTAACTAAATTCTACGTAACTGCTTGATTATGAAATTATAACATCTGTCAACAAAATGTCTATTTTGGAAACGCTGGTGCACTACCATTTTTCCATGGATTCATCCAATGAGTAAAGCTATTTCATATATATATATATATATAAATAACAACAATAAAGTTGGTGGAATGGAACTTTGCCATGGATATTGACATTTTTCTTATATTGACTGAATGCTTGCTTTACTCAAGAGAAATCATATACTTAATTCATGTGATGATTATATATATATATATATTTTACTTTTGTAATTTTTTATTTGAAAGTTTATGTATTGTTTTTTTTATTGTGTGTTTAAAATGTATTTTTCCAAATTCGATCTACAACTTAAAAGTGAACCAATGGATGGAGAAATTCTTGTTGATGTAAATTTACAAAAGAATTCTCTTCAATTAATATAGATAGATATATATGTATATAATTTTTAAATAAAGTAAATTTTTGATTCCTCTAGAAGTCAAAAGTAATCCATCCAGGTGACCTTTTCTCAAGTAAGATTTATATATATATATATATATATATATATATATATATATATATATATATATATATATATATATATATATATATATATATATATATATATATATATATATAATATTGAGAGCAAGACTTTAAGACTACAAGACCAGATAGATAATGTACTAATCAATTTTACTAATATTTACTGGTAATTTTATTTATTCTGAATATATAATTAATCCTTCTGAATAAATGGTCTTTAACTGTCATTAATTTCTACCATAACTTTAATCTACATATAGATAAATGGGAGTTGGTATTTATAGTGATAATACATATACCCTAGCTTATAAATATTGTAATAATTATTCTAATGGGGTAATTTTATAATTAATAAATTTTAGTGTGATTTTCTCTATTTTGTGTTATGTTTATATATATTTAATGAATTACAGTATATAATGTTGTACATAATGTAAGTCAAATTATTATGTTTTATTTCTTATATGAAGTCACCAAGATGATAAGAAAACCATTTTTGATATCTAAATATTAATCTTTTATTATATTTTTGTTTGACAATATATATCTATTTTTTATATGTTGTTAATAAAGTAGTTGTTTAAATCAATCTGATCTCTGTTTGGTCATCTCCATCACTACAGTGCATTGACACCATTAGATGTTGATCATTATCATCACATTATGAATGTACACTACTATAGGTTTTATGATCATCATCATCATTATGTATTGCTTTTATAAATAATTGATCATCAATATTGTCCTATATCTGGGCTTTTATATATATATATATATATATATATATATATATATATATATATATATATATATATATATATATATATATATATATATATATATATATATATATATATATATATATATATATATATATATATATATATGGGCAGATTTAGATTATAATTGAGTAGGTCCATCCTGATTTAAGCTGATTGTAGGAACTCCCTGAGTTCGAATTCCATGGTGTAATGGGGCTTAAAAGGGAGATGTATGAATATGCGCAGATCTAGGTTACATTGAAACATTTTTAAGTAGATTATAGGATAGTATATTGTAAATAGATGTGACTTGGAACTGGGCATTTCATTGTGACATTGTTGGCATCCTATTTGAAGGCTCAGGTCTGATAGTAGTGAGATGCACTCCCTTTATTACCTGTCATTGCTAATTCTGAAACAAATTTATGATATGACTTGTTGTAGTAGGTTGACACATTTCATCCAAGTTATCCAATTATTTAGTCGTATTTGTGTCATCATATGGTGTTCATTGTGGTCCTGGTATATATGGCACCAGCAACTTTGAGGTGGTGGGTTCCATTGTATCTGGCACACAATGTATTAGGCATGAAGATGTTACAGTTGATAGAGGTATCTAAGTGTATTTTTGGACTGGGACATCTGTGTATGGTCATCCATTATATCTGGTGCCTCAACAAGGTATGGCAGGTAAGGTTGATAGAGTTGTCCCATTATATATATTGTAACCCTTGGTTTATATCATATATAAACCAATGATGAGAAAATGAACTATTTATAGGCAAAAAAAAAAATTATTAGTTTAAGAAAAGTTGAAAAGTTTTATTTGGAGAAATTAATAACTGTGTAGTTTAAATCTCACATACAGAGAGAACCTATTTGTATTTATTTTAAATTATAGCTAGTCTTATATAGGTAGAAGGATGAATTAAATTTTGTACACACTTTAATATTTGAAAAATAATTATTTATATGTCTAAAAGAGTCTTTTTGAATCGTAATATTTATCAGTAAAAGGTTAGTGAAAATTGAAATTGAACTCATTATAAATAGGTTTGTGATTATAAGAAGTTATAAAAGATATTCTGTATTAACATGTACAGGCAGTTTTCTATTTAGTTTTGTTTTTGTGCATGGTATGTGCATGTATGTTGCAGATATATAGATTTTTTTTCCTTTATAGAAATTTATATACTGTGTTCTATATTATTTAATAATATAGTGTAAAATTAATTTGTTTTGATTTGTTATTTGCAACTCTAAAATTAAGTCTAAATAAAGAATTATTTAGGTAATATTTATTTTGCAAAAATTGTCAGTAATCTTATATATTCTTTTAAATGGTTTTCATAATTCACAGGCACTGTGGTCATCAGGTTGAGCTGGAAGTAAGAAATTTAAAACTAGCACTTAACAGATGGTCTTTAAATGGTTAGTTTCTGAGAGGTCTTAATTAAAGTTAGAAAAAATCCATGCTTGGAAAAGAAAAACTGACCGATTTTTTTTCTTCCCTTTCCCTATAAAAGGCTGGAAAGTGAAGGGGGGACTTTTCTAATTCAAACTAACTTGCCAATTTATCTCTGAAAGTTTACTCAGAATTTTCTTTTCTCTCAGAAAATTGACTATACTTATTAAGAAGTATAAAATTTTGCTTGAATATGTAGTTCTAAGTCAATTGTAATAGGTGTGCAATTCTTTCTCTAAAGTCAATTATGACCAAATCTGCTCTTAATAAAAGACTTTGTACCCTGTGTATTAATATTTATATTTGGTTTATCAAAATTCTTTTAAAGAGAGAACAATCAAACTTTTATATAATGTTAAATGGCTAATTCATATTTTAATAATAAAATATACTTGTTTTGACTGTGTTTTCAACTTAAAATGGAAAAAAAGAAGCATCTAAATTCAAACCTAGGAAAGAAAATCTTCAAAATGGAAGTGATCTGCAGGACTCTTTTAAACCACTTTTAATTATCAATATAGCTAACTCTTGATTAAACAAATACAATATGTGTGTCTATATTGCATCTATAAATGTCTCCAAGACAAAGTGAACTAAATGATAATTGGTTAGTGGACAATAATATCAAGTCTTCAAACTTAGCCTTGAAGGAAAGAGACAATCCATAATGTTCAATATTTATTATTTATTTTGCTTTATTTATATGTATAGCATATATAATAGAAATTTAAACATATTGATTTTAATTTTCTTTAAAAATGTTTAAAAAAAGAAAGAAAAATGATTTTGATCCATAAGACCCATTGATATAAAAAGGGAAGTAAACATTGTTAACATGTGTAATGATGAAGTATAAATGCTTATGTATTTTTTTAAAAAAAAGATAAAAAATATTTTATTATCAAAATTATCTGCTTGGTATTAAATGTATGAAGAGTTATTGTATGGTCATATGAATAGTCATTGCAATGCTATAATATGTTGCTTTTATCTGTTGTTAATGTAAAGATTGGAGACGTGTTGCTGTGTGCTTGATTTTTAAAATTAAGATATTTCATGATTTTGATTTGTGATCTGGTTGGAATTTGTCATTTCATAATATTGTAAATACTGTATATAGGTGTATATGTGAAACTATAAATGCTTGTTATTACTGAGGTAGAGTTATCTTACCACCTCATAGATAGGAAATAACTATCTCTAAATTTATTCACTATGGCAGTGGGAGATGAGGACCAGCTCCCACTCCATCTATTTTTATTAAGGTAGGGAATTATTGATAGAGTTATTGTTAGAGTTGTGGAAAATATTCTGCATGTATATATAGAGTAAGTGTGTAGAGAAAGAGTTGGTCACATGATTCTAGGATCAGAGAAGACTTCTCTCTGGCTAATGCAGACATTTGAAGTTGGGAGTTGTTGCTGTTTTTTAATTTCCCTTACTGAGGCAGTGATATGTGTGTTATAAAGCTGTATAGTGCTATGAAATATAGAGGGCTTTGCAAGACAGGATAAAAATTGCTTTGGCAGAACTAGGGTTTCAGTCAGATGTGTATGTTAATGGAGGAGATGACAAAGATTTTAATTTTGGGGCTGACTGATCTATAGTCAGATTTTGTGAAGGATGGTAAATTGAATATCATGAAGCTGGGACAACATGCTGACCTATCAAAATATATATAGTCACTAAAGTGGCAGGCAATGAATGTTTAGCATGCATGAATGTAAAATTATGGTTTTTATCTTTCAACCCATTTGTTAGATCAGTTAGAGATTTTGCATTTCACATTATCTTTTTATAGGAAATATAAAGATCTATTATTTGTTGGTATAATTAAATTCAGAATTATTATAAAGATGTATTTGACTGTTGGAATAGTTCAATTTGTAATTGTCATAATGAAAGGGGGAGCCGAAATTCATAGGTTCTCTGAAAGTTTAAAGAGAATTTCATATTGTACTTAAATATGGAATTCTGATTATGATTCCATACGTAAGCATCTTAACATTCCATTAAAGATGGGTCAAGACAATGATTAAGTTATAAAGAAACTTAGTTAATTTAAATATGTAATATGTATCATTATTATCATGAAACTTTCATATAATATTTGAGTGTAGTGATATTATAAATGTGTTTTTATTTTTTATCATTATTATTGTAATAAAGATTTGTTATTATGAATTTACATGCGTGTCTTGTGTTTTGGTATTTCAAATATCTCAAGAATCTATATTCAGCACCTATATCTAAAACTGATCTTAGATTTCCATAATTTGAATTGACATAATTCATTTCTCTATTGATTGATTCCTTAATGTAAATTTCCATTATTCATTTTTGTATTGATTGATTCCATAGTTGATTTACATTATTCATTTTTATCTTGATTGATTCCATAATTTAAATTTATATAATTTATTTTATAATGATTGATTTTATAGTTTATTTGCATAATTCATTTTATGATCGATTTCCATATTTCACTAATGTAAGTAATTCCTTGATCAATTGCTATGATTAATGTCCATGGTTTATTTCCATAGTTTATTTTGGTAAAAATATAATAGATTTAGAAAGTACTAACTAAATTTGGACAAACAGATGATATAGATTAGAATAAGATAAGAGAAAATAGTCAGTTTAGGTTTATTAAATTTAGTCATTTGGTTCATTGCAATGTTATGAATATTGGGAGCAGACATAAAATCCATTTCCTGCTTTCGGTATTTAATATGATTCCCACTGGTGAATTCACATTAAAGTTTAATTTAGAAAATTTTGGAATCATATCCATTGCAATGTAATCATTCATAATTGCATCTCATTGGCAGATCTAGACCTTGAAAAAGAGTATTTCGATTATTAAATCTAAGAG
Organism: Epiperipatus broadwayi; assembly: GCA_028023455.1. Lineage (NCBI taxonomy): Eukaryota > Metazoa > Onychophora > Udeonychophora > Euonychophora > Peripatidae > Epiperipatus > Epiperipatus broadwayi. The sequence continues at coordinate 4,536,907 of JAQFVV010006287.1, forward strand.
CTAGCTTGGAAGTCAAGTAGCATAAATATTAAAATTCAGGAAATATTAATCTAATAAAGATCATGAATTGATGGTCAATTGGAAGACTTATATGTAGGTTTAAAACAATAAGAATTAAGAGTTATCAGTTTAAAGGAGAACATAACAGAGACATTTAGTGTTATATAATTGTAACTATTGAAAGTGATAGATGCTGAGAATGAAAAATAAGGTAGTGGGATTAAATGGGAAGGATTTATTTATAACATTTCTTTATCCTGCTTTAAATTAAATAATTATTTTATATTATAAGTATAAGTTATGAGTTCTCCACATCGATTACTTAATTATTTCTAATCATATATGAATTGGAAATGTATGCAACATTTTCGTAGTTACTACTCGAGATCAGATATTTATATTAAAATTGTGGAAGAAAGTTGTCTCATTATTATTTATTTAGTAATAAGAATTTATCACGAAACATTTGCATAATTGATGCTAGGTTTGAAAGCAAGACCACAATAAATTGAGTTGTTATTTATCAACATTATTTTTTTTGAGAGACAATTTAATTATTTTCTCCATTATCTTTTATAGTCATAAGCATGGATGATGATGGTGATCTCTAGTAAGCATTACATTTTATAGTTGCAATTTGGCACCTGGATATACTTGATCTTATTATTATGAGTAGATAAACACACTAGCCATCCTTGTTTCATCCCAAGGTTATATTCAATCGACTAGCTACTTGAAATAAAATATAAAGTAGAGGTCACATAAAGTGAATTCTAGAATGAAATAAAGTTGAGGTTACACACATAGAAAGTGAAGTTTGGTGCACATAAAGGGAAGTTAGTAAATAATAAAGTTGAGGTCACAATATTGAAAGGGTTACTTAGAATTCTATTAACATAACCTATCCAAATGTAATATTAATATATAAATAAAAATATATAAATGTAATTTTATAATTAGTAAGCTTATTTATTTGTGATATGTATATATGGCTAATTATCATATAATGCAAGGTTAAAGTGTTTAATAAAAGCATGTGGAATATCAAATGGATACTATATATATATATATATATATATATATATATATATATATATATATATATATATATATTATCATATAATGCAAGGTTAAAGTGTTTAATAAAAGCATATGGCATATCACATGGTTACAATATATATATATATATATATATATATATATATATATATGTAATATACAAATCAATATATATATATATCAAAATACAGTACAATTTATATAAATTATATTCTTTTAGAAGTACTTTCGACTATACACTTTGTAGTCTTTATCAACTATATAATGTTGAATAATCAAAACGAGACAACCCTTAACAATACCCATAGTTCAATTCAGATTTCCCACAATTCTGTTATCTTAACATTTGATGACTGGCGATTCATTAACATTTGATGATTTCTTGAAATCAACATAGCCTTTTTTTTATTTTATGTTTATTATGACAACGTTCAATTTGAATAATTTTCATATTTTTATAATCAAATTTAAATCCATATTGATAAGATTTATTAATTAAAGGATTTAAAAGAAATCAACACTATAATAAAATTAAAAATAAAAATATCAAAATGAAATGGATTTCAATGCCATTTATATCAGATGAGCAGGTCAAGTTTATTAGGAAAATTTATAATGGTTTGTGTCATATTGCTTTTTTCTCTACAAATAACATAAATAGATTGCTTAATAATTCTAAAATTCAAAGTTTAATCAAAATTCTATTATATATAGATTGATATGTGGATGTGGCGTGCAATACATTGGTGAATCTAAGTGTACATTTGAGAAGAGAATAAAAGAACATATGCTTTTATATAATAGAATTCAAAAAGAGAATCAATATGGAACAGATGTAAATAAACCTTCATCATCTGTTATATTTGATCATAATAAATCTTGTCAATATGGATTTAAATTTGATTATAAAAATATGAAAATTATTCAAATTGAACGTTGTCATAATAAACGTAAAATAAAAGAGGCTATGTTGATTTCAAGAAATCATCAAATGTTAATGAATCACCAGTCATCAAATGTTAAGATAACAGAATTGTGGGAAATCTGAATTGAACTATGGGTATTGTTAAGGGGGGTTGTCTCGTTTTAATTATTCAACGTTATATAGTTGATAAAGACTACAAAGTGTATAGTTGAAAGTACTTCTAAAAGAATATAATTTATATAAATTGTACTGTATTTTGATATATATATATTGATTTGTATATTATATATATTGTGAAACGAATACAGATACCAAACTTTATATATATATATATATATATATATATATATATATATATATATATATATCACATGGTTATATATATATATATATATAACCATGTGATATTCCACATGCTTTTATTAAACACTTTAACCTTGCATTATATGATAATTAGCCATTTAAAAAAATAAAAGTAATAACTAGATATGTAAAACTATATTATTTAATCTGTAGATAAAATGGTATCACCTTAGTAGGCAATATTTCAAATATTTAGATTTATAATTTATACTTCAGTTCATTATCAAAATGATTCAATAGTATTTAGTTATTTATTCTTTAGGTTTATTATTAAAATAAGCTTGTTTTAAATAAAATTAGTTTCATACTATTGTGTGTGTGTGCATGCATGGTTTTACTTATTGACTTTTAAATTTTTAATTTTATTCATTAATTTATTTAATTTATTTATTAAATTTTAAAAGTAAAATATGTAATAAAACTTGGCAAGTAAAAAATTTAAATGTTTTATTTTAAACTTCTGGTACAAATAAATCAAATGAAACAAAAATGTCATTGAATTTAAAATATGAGAATCATTAACTTATTATATTCATTTTCTGTTTATTATTTTAAAAAAAATACTTTATTCATGTTAATTAGTTGATTTGTTATTAACCTTGAAATTGAAATGCAGAGTGCTGATACGTGATATTTTTTTGATATTGAAAAAACTAAGACAAAAGAGTGGAGAACTGACTGTTTTTTTCTTTATCATGGATGCTGTTCTAAAAAAAGGTTGAAAACTGTGTAATTTTTTCTTATTTTTTATTTATTTAAAACAAGTGTAAATTATATATTTTTTTTTAAAAGTCTTGGTGTAGAATGGACTGCTGAAAGCCAAATTAAGGTATGTCAAGTTTTATGTTTTCTTTAAACTAAACAGTCTAAATTTCATTGTAATATTATATGCCAAGTTAATACATGTTATTTATTACTGAATCTTCAAAAAGCAGAACTAATAATATTCAACTTTGGAGTTCAACAGGTGAAAATGTTTTCATTAATTAATAAAGGCATATGGATCAATATATTAAATCATTTTATGATAATAAATGTTATTTTCTTGGGAAGTTGCAAACTTAAAGTCAAGTTTAAAAAAAATAAAGAACTGTTCAAATTTAAACTGACTTAAATAAATGTTACGTTATTAACTATTAGCTTTTAAAACAAAGAAATGCCCAAATGATATTTTAAAAATAAAAAGAAAAAAATTCTGCAAATAGAATACTGCCTCCTGAATTTTAAATTATATTAACAAAATGAAATATTTTTTTTTATGGTGGAAATGTTCATTGATCGTCTGCGTTTTTCAGAAAGAATGGAAAACTTTTTAAAAATATTATTGTTAAAAAAATTAAACTAAATAATCAAGAGAAAAATGAAAGAAGAGTTGGTAAATAATAATAATGGACATTTATTGAAACTGTGGATATTTATTAGAAGTCTACATTTTCTAATAATTATTCACAATTAATTGTCATATTTAAAACTAGTTAGTTCATGTTTATATTGTGTCTCTGTACAATGGATCCATACATGTTCATGTTTAAAATAATATATCTTACTTATGTGCTTGTTTTCTACTGGAGTAAAAACTTGTAGTTGCTTTGTTGTCTTTAAAAAAATATTAGTTTGAAAAGTATGAACGTGTAGATATTATGCATACTGCTAATGATATGGGACTTCACACCTACTTTGCCTATTGCTGATGAAGCTTTACCAATGAACTGAATTTATCATTATTATTATTGTTATTTTTATGTTGTTTAAAAAATGGTAACATTATATATATATATATATATATATATATATATATATATATATATATATATATATATATATTAATATGTCAAGGTATCTTACTTTATTATTTGAAGCTACCTCAAGGAGTTTGCAATTAAGTGTGTAGATATTTTATTATACACAAGTAAAATTAAATATAATAGTGAAGTGTTTAATTTAAAGTTCCCTATTTTTTTTTGTAATTTAGGATAAACAATTGTTACATGTGTTTATAAGAAGTTTAATATTTTTCTTAGTATCATTTGTAACAGAAATTAAATTTGGAATTTGGCTGAAAACAAATTTGTTTCATTAACCATATAATTAATAATATTTATTGTGTCAGTCTGCCCACTATGATTTTATTAATATTTATTATTCTCATTCTTTGTGTGTGTATTTCTTATGTTATGCAAATATTTACTATGCTATATTAATATGTTTATAGTCGTTTAGACTAATATTTTCATGTGGGTTTCGGATATTGTTTAATGTGTGGAGTTGAGTTTTGATACAAGCTAGTAGTTTTTATTATTAGTCATAAATTTGTATCTTGCCATTGTTAGAATTAGTTACACTTTATAGTTCTAGATTTATCAGATAGTATAAAATTTATTATGTTTGTGGGATGGAGATGCTCTCCCATTATTGTATGTATTTGCCATGAGAGGACAATATTTCAAAATATTTTCGTGTATCGCATAGATAGCTAAATCCCATGGAGAGGATTATTTATCTTTGGTGTGTTTTCCTTTTCCTTAGATGGTAAGACTGCATCCACACCTACACTTATGCCTGAGAGATAGGCTTAGAAGCCACCATTATTATAGTCATGTTGTCTTGCTCTGAGGAGCTTATTTAGTGATGTTATCCCTCATGTGCTATTTGAAAGATTAAGTTTTCCACTATAAAAGGTGTAGAATATTGTATTTACAAAAGTTTTGACAATGATAGCTAGTTGTTGAGGTAGTCATCTCTTTAGGTGCATTTAGTAATTGTCAGTGCTTTGGTTGGTTATAATAATATCTGTATTGTGCTACTGTGCTTTGCCAGTGGTATACAAGTAATTCCACAAGATTTAATGGTTTAATTGCTCAGTTTAAAGCATAGCATGATGGGAATACATGGACACAATGCTATTTTATATCCATCATATGGAGAAATTCACCAAGGGCTTAGTAAGTCTCTTAAAAATTAATAATTATATTAAATAAAATTAAATATTAAGGTATGTTGATGTCTTATGAATGCTTTTTATTTACCATTTTGTTTTTCATAATTAACATAATGCTAGGTAATAATCATTTATGATGTAATGATAATAATTATCATCATATTAGCCATCTAATTTAGATGCAGCAATAAGTTATATTGAACTTAATCTTCTATCTTTGTTATTATTACTTTATTTACAGTAAGATATGATAAGTAAGTGCCTGATTATAAGATATAAGGAAATGTTAATCAATTTATGGTGCAAGCTAGCCAACCATTATAGTTATTATCTTTAGTTGCATTAAATGTTTGTTTAATGCCCTATTTTAGCAAGAATAAAAGTTGATAATAGGTAAATATTCTAGCAAGTAATCATAATAGTTTATGGTTCTAAATTTTATTTTACAATTTTAAAAACAGGTAACCAAGAAGGAATAGACTTGGCATAAAGTTGATTTATAATTATTAACTCATCATAATTAAATGTAAAAATATATCCAGTAGCTATGGTGTCCAAACTGTCATTATATTAGTATGCTTTGTAAATAGTTGTTTTTTTTAATATTTAGCTTTAATAAATGTATTTTTTGGAAATTATTAAAATTTAGTTTTTGAGTATTTTTTCTGTATGAAATTTTTTTATTTGGTTCCACAAATCCACAAAGTAATATAAAAAACTATATTTTCAAATCTGATAATTATTATAATGATGATCCAAGATCATTAATACTTGATAAGAAACGAGATAAAAATGTTTTCCCAATTAAAGTTTTCAAATTAATAATTGTTCACTTAAGCATTGCACTGGATGTGTCCATCCATAAGTCAGACTGCACATTATTTAACTATTATCAGAATTCAAACATTGTAAATTAAGTATTTCATCTGTGTTGCTTTAGGATAAGAGAGGGAAATGAAAGATACCCTTTTCTTTCTATTATTTGAATGCCATTCTAGGTAATAGGCTATAAATATTCTGAATTTATTATTATTATTCTAGACATTTGTTGATTAAAGTAAGTATTTCTTTTGGTAATCTAAGTGATTATTATTTTTATGATCTTAATAGGATACATTAGCTTATTAGAAAATGTATTTCCTAAAGCCTTCTAGGATGTCAGTCATTTATATTACAGCACTATATCATTGTCTTATTTGATAAAATACTAGAAAGAAAACCCTGAGATCTTTATTTTGCATGATAATAAAAGATTTACTTGTTCACTCTACAAGATATAGAGAAGGTCAGATCATATCAGTGGAAAAAAATTAAATTATATAAGAGATATTTTAATCATAGCAGTCTATTAAGGAAGATGTTTTGAAAGTGCAAATATTGATAGCTTAGAGAATGTGATTGGGATGAAGGCAGGGGGGTGTACTTTATTTTAAAATATTGATTAGGGAATGATTGGAGTTTTCTTTCTTTCTAAGTTATATGTTTTGTTTAGAATAATTTATTTTATCAGAGTTAAGTTCCTTCTTTATATTAATTGCATGTCTCTACAGCTAATTCTTTTATATGTAACTGACCACTGAGCTTAGTCCACTTTATAATCCTTATAGTTATCAGTAAGAGTCTCAACCCAATCTTGTATTGTTTAAAGGATATCTTGTCCAAAAAAATTAGAACTTGTTATATTCTTATTTCAGTTATTCTTATAGGTTAGAAATAGTGCTTCAACTTAGGAGAATGACACATTACAGATGTGATTAGGCATCATTATTCATCATTCATTCACATAATGATTATTGTCTTCATAAATTGATTGATTATTTTCAATCATTTCTTTATTAGGTTTCAACATATAATTCAAGCTTTAAAATCTTAACTTAGAAGAACAGATATTTAACTAGTTATTAATGAAATTAATAACTTTAAAATGATTATTTTAAGATATATATATAATTATTTATACTAATTGAATTTTATTAATCAATAGGTAGACTTGGAGATAGACTTGGGTCAATGTCATATCTCAACAACTAAAACAGAACAAATAGTATTGAGAACTCCATTATAAATTATAATTATATTAACAATAGGAAAATATTAAATCATGAAAAGCAAATATTATATATGCTATTGGAAGTCTATTCCAGTACAAAAAGCAAACCAATTTTTTATTAACTTAATCCAATCTTTTGCTAAGGAATTAACTACTAAACTCATTTGTTTTGATACATTTAAAATACAAATATATCAAAAGAAGATGGACTAATAACTTTAAAGAATTTTCTTCAAAATAGAAATTTTATTTTAAAAGAACTTTAGATTCATTCAATAAAAGAAGTAGATAAATTATTCCTGAATTGTATTGTTTATATTTGAAAATGTAATTATCTACATATTTTCATTTATAAATCATAGAAATTCAGAATTTTGTTCTAAAAAGAAATTCTAATGAAGAGAAATTTCTTCAGAATATTTATTTCAATTGAAATTAAATATTTTAAGAAAATATAAAATTATTGGAAATACATTGTGGCTAAACACCATTTGTCATGGGTTGCAATGCTAATGTTTTAACCAAAGAATGTAATTATATTTCCTACATAATGCCTAAAATATATCTGTATTTCATCAATATAATTTTCAATAGGAAATTATTTGATAGCAAAATAATCTACAGAAAAAGATGCCAACTACACACAATATAAGGAAACTTAATCAACAGAATATCTTGATTGTCTCTGTGATGCTCAATGAATGCAGAACATAGAAGTTTATTTTTTATAAAACATTTTCACCTCATCACAGAAAGTAATAGGATAATATTTTCTGAAACAGCATTCAGATTTTGTTTGTGTGTTATAGACTTTTGACATTTATTGGTTATACTTTTAAAAAACATTTCATTATCATCAAAATTAGTAATGCTGAATATTTCAGAATATCCTTATATACCATAGTGAATTCAAACAAACTCATTCCAGTTGTCTCAAAATATTATATTTAAATGATAATACATGTTGCTCTATATTTAATTCCTTTCTAAATTTTTATCAGATGCTTGTCAGTTTGCTAATTGTGGATAAATGATTCTAGATCTGCCACACAATTTTACTATTGTATAATTTTTGGATAATTTCATATTATTATTTTCGTGACCAGAAAATTGTGATCCTTAAATGTTTCCTTATTGTTCTAGAACCTAAATTTATAATACCACACCAGAAATATATATTTGACCAGGAATAAATAGTGTAAAAAATTCTGATATATTCAAAAGGATAACATTATTAGTTATGTAAATGAAGCAAATTTTAAACTGACATTCAAAAAGGAAAAAAGAATTATTAATGAAAAATATCATATTTTGCTCACTATTTTAAATTTTAAACTATACATCATAACATAAATAATATAACATAAAATTTCAAGAATGTATCTCAAATATTATGATAGAAAAAAAATAGACAAAAGTGGGAAAAAGTTTGATGCCATCTTTAAAATAATAAATTTTCATAAAGAGTAAAAAGAGAGTAAAGGGATCATATTGACAAAGTAATATGGATGTTTTTGTACATTTTTAATATGTGGTGACAAGGTATGTTGTATTTTGTAATGTTTAATTTTTAAAATTGTAGGTCATTGAAAATTACTGATTCTATGAAGCCAAACTGTTCAAGCATTATTGTATTTATTTACTTTCTTTTTAGAATCATCTTTTAGTGAGGATATTTATGTTTATAAGAAAACAAACATGTTGAAGTTCACCATGTAACTCTCTTCCTACATGTGTACAAATCTGATATTTTCAAATCTGAAGTATATACATTCCCAATAAGGTGATAATAAATGAAAGATATGAAAAACACAAGCTACAACAAAACTGTGCATAATTTACTAAAACTTAATTAAAATACAATTTAATCAAATTATATTTAAGTTTAATAATCATATAATCACACAGTATTGCATTTGAGTAATCTTGATTCTAGTCTAGTATTTTTTCAAATATAAATAAATAGCGTTTGGCATTTAAAGCAAATATTATTACAAAAAAAAAAAACCTATAATTTCAAACATAGCATTTGTGAAATTACTTTTTTTTTCATAAGCTATAGAATATAATCAAAAAAGCAAGTCGCAATAGAATATATATATATTGTAACCTTTTGGTAGGTTATCCATGATAAGAACGGCATATAAAATGTAAATTAGAGAACCAAAATTTTAAATTAAGATAATAATAATGCTATAAACTTGGATATAACAGCAATAAATGAATTAATATATAAAGTTAAAAAGAGAATTCTTTACAGACTTAATAATCGTTGTTATTTATAATAATTTATAATATAATCTACTATATAATTCTTAATACAATATCTGTTCATTTAAACAAACAGAAGTTACTTATAAAATTGACTTTAATTTATTTTTAATACAGTGCTCTTTTAAAAAGCTTAAAAACATAAAATTGTACTCAATGAAAGAGGGAACAATTATCTACCACAAGATAAGAATTTATTTTAAAATTACTGTAATTGTATTATCTTATAAACAAACATATTTATTTTTACATTTTGTATATAAATCTAATTAATAATATCATATATTAAAAACATAATTGGAATCGGAACTTTAGTTGTTAACAAATGATTTAAATTATTTTCGTTTGTAAAATATTTATTGATTTTAATATTTCAAATAGAAACTGAAAAACATTTTGTTTAAAAAGTGTACAAGTTGAGTTGGGATATTGACCAATCAGAATGGAGTAAGCAGTTCTTTGACATCACTTTATCACCAGGACTTTTAAATAAAAAAAAATCATGCAGACAATTAAAGTAAAAAGATTCAAGAAGTAAAAAAGTAGATAGTAGTCTCAATTTATTTTTCTTTATAAAAATAATACAATTTAAATTATTTTAAAGTCTTAAGCAGTAAAATTGTATTCAAAAAAATTTTTTTAAATATATAAAATAATATAAATACCAATATCATGGAGTAAGAAATTAATATTCATTGTAATCTAAAATGCCAGTCCTGATCGTCTATCTATATGAGAATAATATCCAAGAAGTTTGAAAAGTTAAAGTTGTTGTTTTAACTTGCCCAGAATAATCATGAAAAAAAAAAAGGAAAACAGCTACAGTCCTTCAAAAATAAACAGGGATGCAACCATGTAAGAAAGCATTCATTTGTCTATATTGATTTAGATGTTTTTTTATTAATTATAAGTTAAAAAGAAGAAACCAATGTTAAAAAAAACATTGACCGAGAGTGATAAGGTTAAAGAAACTAATATTCGTTTGAATAGAATAATTGATATTTAAGAAACAGTTTACAAAATACAAAAAAAAAATCAAGCTTATAATTAAAAATGAAAAAAAAATGAAATGAGATTTCTTATATTCAAAGAATAAATGAACTTTTTTATATTACTGTAAAATCAAAACACTATACTTGGAAGGAAAAATTAAAAGTCTGTGTAACTTTTAATAGGAAATGATAATCTCAAAAATGACATACTTGGAGCCAGAGAATTTAACAAATTTATCAGATATATGTTTAATTTTTATAAGTGTAATATGTAATTAGAGGAGGAAGGAAATGCAGAAAAAAACCTACTGAAATTTTAGTTAAACCTGTTTTAAAGTGTGCAAAAAGAAAAAAAATAATAATATGAAATCCTTTCATAGTGTGATTTCTTTAAAAGCAGTAATTCAGAATTGTTGTCCCATTAGATGTGCTTGTGTGTCTAATGTGTTGTTTATTATGCCTGTATTTTCTCAATGGGAAGAGAGGAGAAAAGCGAGGTGAATAGTAAAAGTCTGCATATTAACCATGGTAATAGTAACTAAAAATTTGTGAAATGGGTTTGAAAAAAAAACAAGGAGAAAAGGATTTCAATTTTAAAGTTAATGTTAATAATTTTCTTGTTTGATATGAAATATACATTCAAGGCATTTTACGTAACAGTGATTTTAAGAATTGATATATGCAATTTAGTATATAATGTTAGAATTATTATTTTTTAATTATAATATTATATTACATTAATTATTATTCGTGTTAGAAAAAAACATGCTTAAATATAGGAAGAGAGTACCTATGAGTTATAATATAAGAGTGTGTGTTAGTGGAGTATAGTGTTAAAGCTGTATATTTTGAGTCACTAGATTTTTTTTAGAAAATTAAGTTTGATAAAATACATTAAAACGTATTTCGAATTTATTATTGTTAAAACATAAATAACAAAGAGGAATGTATGCTTGATCATAAATAAAATCTGAAAGAATTCTCAGAAAAGAATAATAAACGTATTATAAAATGTAATATTTATAAGAACAAGAAAGAGTGAATGATAATGTAAGAAATATCATGACCTCATTTGTTAGAAAAAAAATATTTATCGATACAAATAATAAAAATAGATTATTTGTTTTGTGACATGTTTGCAAATATAGATAGGAAGGTATTTCATAGAAAAAAGATATTACATTATTAGTATACAGTTGATAGAATATGCGATGCTAAATACACTGTAGGAGAAAATGAGTTAAAACTCCAGGGTAGAATATATAAAATATCATCCTTAAGAACTGATGAGTAATTAAGTGGGTGTAATCTTTGTGACCCCCTGATTGTTATTAGAAATAAATGGGAAGATTTTCAGCAAGCAAATAAATGAGTGTGGTACATACCTAAGTGCTTATTGTAAAAGTGAGAATAAAATTGAGCTAAGTTCATTAGAAAATGATTAGCTACCAAAGTATGATCCCTTATAAATAAAAGAAATCTCCATCCTTCTATTAAGATAGTATTTAATAAAATCAGTTGACTATCTTTATAAAATTTCATAATAAATAATAATATAGTTTTTCTTCCTATGTCTGGACAGATCAGCCTGTAGGTAGTAGAACCATGTACAGAACAAATGTTTTATATAGTTGAATAAAACTTGAATAAGTGAGTATATGAATAAGAATAACTGAGATCTAAGATTAACAAAAAATGAGTAAGAGGGAGAATGAATGAGGAAATGAATTGCCTTATATATAAAAAAGAATCATAACTTCATTATTCATTTTAAATATATCATAAAAGTTGTCCTTTATTTTTTTATATTTACCAATCAATAATAACTTTGTTAATAAAATGGAAGTGTAATATTTTAAACCAAATTTTAAATATAAAATATAATTTAACTATTACAAGATGATCAATATATTGGGAATTACAAAATATCAGGTAATATGGGAAATGATTGTGATGATCCCAGATAATCATGAATGATGCAAATATTTCAGATTAGTATAAAAACATATGTAATAAAATAATAAATTTACAATTTCAAAAGAATTAAAAGGCAAACTCAGGGAAGGATTAATGGTACTTATTAATCACAAAGTTTATTTTTAAAGAATATAAATTATTTGTTATCAATGTATAAACAGTTTTCATGCTTATTTTTTTATTGTTAATGAAGTATTTAACCTAATATTCATAAGTGTTTGTTGTTTATTAGTGTTATTGTAAATAAATGACCATTTTGACTTAAACTTTGTAGTATTAATTTCATTGGGTCTGAGAGTCATTTTCATCACAAAGTCATATTAATCAAGCATATTATCCACATAAAATTATACATACCAAATTATGATTACATGCCTCATTTGAGAAGCTATGCTTAAGAGTTTATAATTAATACATTAACTATCAATTGCTTTAAATGATAACTCTAATAAAGAAAGCTTATGGCACTTCATGTTTTTATTAGATGAAAAAAGAATTTTGAAGAGCATGAGAAAAATACTATTAAATATTACAAAAGGAAAAGCATATATCAGAAATTAGCAATATGTTTGAGAGCCACATTCTAATTTTGTAATTCACGTTGAAATATATGTTATATTATAATTTAAAAGTATTATATAATTTCAGAGTGCAAGTTAGCAACCAAATATATTTTAAGGTTTGTAATTCTGAAGGGTTAAGAGATGTATTTCATTTAATTAGACTTGGTAGATAATAATGATGTGGTGAAGCTTTGATTATAAGAAGATAAGTATTCTAGAGCATTTGTTGTTAGTATAATTATATGAATAAATCTTAGAAAAAATAGATTAAATTATTTAAGGGAAGGTAAAGAGTAGATAATTAGTGTTAATTTTTATGTCTTATTATTATAGTTATATTAAGTTTCCAATAGGAGGTTAATCAAAGTTTGTAATAGTAAGTATGTTTTATTAAATGGTTGGATCCCTGTAAAATCCCTCTTGTGATTCATTTATTTAATTAGCAATCTAATTGTTATATTGGATTTTAGAATAGAATACTTATGATCCCTGAGATAGCCATAGAATAGCATTAATTATTTTAAGTTGATGTAATTTGGTCAATGTTTTTATTTTTAGGATTCTTAAATTGTAGAAAAGTAGTTATTTCATTTTTAAATGAAATATCATGTTAGTCATTGCTTGTTGTGGAAGTTTTCCTAATGATTATAATAGGAAAGTAATAGGAGAATTCTCACAATAGCATTGGCATTGTGGAGTGTATTTTATATACTTCTCAATTGTAATCGTCCCTAAAGTCTATCTTAATGTTTTAATATTTAGCAAGTTTCAATCCCCATAAAGAGTGTTATACATTACTGTTCTTATACTTGACGTTTTATTATTGAGCATGTATAGTAGGGATACATGTATAAAGAAGATATGGTGAGGTAGATAGGTGTGTTGGAAGAACCGGAAGGGAAGGTTATATATATATATATTGTATTCCAATAAAATAATAATTTTTATTATTTTTAGCAAAATGAGCCTTCATTATTAAATAATCTTTAGTCGAAACTTTCTTCAAATAATCCTAAGTTGAAATATATATTTAAACATTGTCCAAAAATGCGATTCTAATCTTGACTAGCTTATTTTTAACTCTGAGATTTTTTCCACAAAATCTGAAAACAAATTTTATCGAGTGAAAAGACTTTTGTAATTTTTTAATATATATATATGGGTGTGCGTGTTAAAGCGAAATTTTTCAATGGCTACTAATATAAATGAAATATTCACCCACCTATGTATAATAATTATATGCATCTTACTGCATAATTTTTTTTATGGATCTCAATAAACTGACCAAATAGTTTGCTTTATTAAGTAATGACATTATAAAATGATAAGGTTTACTACTATGTAAGAGTGATTATCAAATAATTGTTTATCTCAAGATTCGTATTGACTTTATTCTCTTATACAGAATTGGTTCCTAACAAATTTCATTTTTGATGTATGTAAAAACGCTTCTCGAAAATAACAGTGAAATTATTACATTTCTGTATCCATTTTTTTTTAAAATAAACAATAATGAATATTAATTTCCTTAATATATTATAATGGGTCGTAAAATAAAGAATGAAAAGCGTCCTGACCTACAAATATCTCACAGATTTGGGCAGTATATAGATTAAAAAACCGAATTAGCCGAGAGGTATCGCAGCTGCCATGCAAGCAAGTAGTTGATTGCAGACGGTTGTGAGTTCGCGTCCCGGCCAATGCTATGACATATGGAAAAAAAAAAACAATAATAAATATAATTGTAAGTATAAGCAGATTACCAATAATGTCCCGTAAATTTAGGTAATCAAGTTAATGATAAATGGAACTGACTGTTAAATAAATGCTCTACACATTCGAGTAACCATAAATGTAATAGAAAGTATTATAAACCAAGTAATTTTCTCCAATTATGCTTTACATAATTGGACAATTCAAAATATAATGAATAACTGCTATACTTAGTCAGCAAAAATATAGCTAGTAAATATATAAACAATAAAATAATCCACCAATGGATTTATGATAATTTAAAATCACAACTATAATGGATCCATAAAATTTGTGAGGCATCAATGAATCATATGATCAGTGTTTTGCTTTGCAAAAGGAAAATAAATGCAGTTGTAATGATTTTCTTGGTACAACGTGCGATATACAGTTAACTATCTTAATAATAAAAGATAAATTATGTAATAAAATAATATGCAAGAGGTTAATCATTAGATTACAATACAATATAAATTTATTCAGACAAACGTTAACTAATTTAGATGACTAAGATAAATAAGATCTTTTTTTTTTATTTGACAACTGCAATATAACATCAGTCAATGTATATTTCTAATCTATTTCTGCCGCATTACAATTAGCAAATACGACCTCCAATTAAAATCATTAATATGTACAAACATAGAAAGGTTACCTACAGAGTTTCTCTCATACCATAAAAAAATACAATACTGTTACATTTTTTTGTCATATCTTTCAAATCAAATAATACTTTTTTCATAATAATTGTTACTATATAATTTAAAGTACATTATATGAAGTATTGGTTACGATTTAAATTTAGATTTGTTTCTGAAAAAATAATACATTAATAATTTATTTAAGTCTGACTTATTTGACTTTTTGTTTTAATATTTAAATATATATCTAATGACAAATATAAGTTGTATTAATAATAAAAATTATTAATAAAGGAGATTTTTGATAGATATCTATAGGTAATTATCATTATATTCTTAATTATTATTAACAAGTGAAAATTATCTGAACAGATAATTTAAAAGAAACTTGTCTATTGGAGTTTCTTACCAAGATTATCATATAATTTCGGTTTAAACTCCATTATCCCATGACATTTTCTTTGGCATTCCCATTATAGCAAACACAAACATAGGGTTCCAAAACATTTTAATCATTATATAATATCCAACTGTTCTTTGTATAGGTAATATGAGTCATGACAAATCTTAACACTTCGATAACTTCATGATAATTAGCGGAGTATTTGCTGTCATCCATTCCATTTTGTTCAGAAGCATATTACAAGAGGGAAGTTCATGTTCTGTGCTTTCCCCCTGCATGACTTTCTTACTCACAGTGCATTATTACTTGGTAAAAATCCAGAATCTATTCATAAAAGTATATGAAAATAAAGCACAAATTTTAAAGAGGAAAAAGTATATGTATTTTTTTTGCTGATCTTTAACAATAATGCAGTCTTTTATTTTATTAAATCATAAACATGAGATTCTCTTTTCTTAATTTTAATAAAGCCATTGTTATTATTCATATAACTTAATAAAAATATTTTATTTTTAAATTTTAATAAATTGTTCATTCACACCAGATTTAGTCAAATTATAAATATATTTTCTAAACACGATTTTTAATTGTTTTTTTTTTATTTATTCACTTATAAACTATAGGTGGATATTTCCATCCTTAATAGAAATAAAAAAATTATAAACAATTAACATAAGATCATCACTATCAACCAAGCATTCTCCAATAACTTATGATCAATTAAAATATACCATCACAATAATAAATCAAGACCTACGTTAAATTAGGTGTCTTATATCTAAAAAAAATTACTAAGATATTATTCCATAGTAACTTTCAAATTACATGCATTATATTTCTTATTGACAGATCTAAATTTATTCTAACTGGATACTTGTAAAACAAATCCATAACATTATATAAATTGTAGTAAATTTGATTAATAAGACTAATTCCTTCATTTCTCTTCATACCCAATAAACTATGAATATAATCAGTAATATAAACTGGATATTATTATTATTATTATTATTATTATTATTATTATTATTATTATTATTATTATTATTATTATTATTATTATTATTATTATTATTATTATTATTATTATTATTATTATTATTATTAAATTTATAGTGATTCGTGAATTTTTTTGATTGTAGCCTTACAATTAGCTATACTTTCCAAACTACTAATCGAATAAACTAGGTATATCTCACTGGTCATACTTTGAGATGGAAAAAATTCCTGTTCCCAGTCATAACATCCACATTCGTGACTACATATCTCATGATGATAAGACCACATAGATTTTAAAGGCTTTACTTCTAATGATATTTTTTCATATCTAACACTACTATTTATTCTTATGATGAAATTACTCTTCAAATAAATTCAATAATTTCCTTCAGATTAAGTTTATATTGTAATATGAACGACCCTTCTCCATCTGAGTTTCAAACATTCAACCTTTTGATTTTCTCTATCTCTTTATCATTAATTTCTTTACATTTGTTTAATTTAGTTTCTAGAATTTTACCTTTATTCAGGCATTTCAATCTACAATTTTCAACTTTAGTTTCTATTTCCTGAGTTCAATTTTTCCCCTTTCTATACTATCTTCTAACTTATTGATTTTTATTTGCATTTGACTTTGAATATTTTTCATTTTACTCTCTAGTCCATTAAACTTAATTTTCAAAACATTTATTTATTTCCTATTCTTATGTCATGAAACAACTCTGCATGCACATGTTTGAATTCTTTTCTTAAACTATTTTCTAACTCATATTGATCTTTTTCACTTTCCATTACTAAGATTTCCTAATCTTGGTTCATGATTAATTTAAGTTCTTCTTAGCTTTTTTTTCAATTCCTGTTTAAATATTTCCTGATTTTATTCAACCTTTTCTTGCTTTTCATTAATATTATTCAGTAAATCTCTTGATAATTTTTTTCAGTCCTTGTTTACATTCTTGTTTAAATCCTTCCTGACTTTGCTTCATTTCATACATTAATCTCTTAAACATACCCATTATAGATTCATTTTGATTATTTTTTGATGTGCCAGAGACTTCACTATTTTCTCTTCTCTGTCCTAACATATCTAATTACTTTTCACTATCCATAATTTTTTTTATTTATATTTAATATTTTTATTTTAAAAAGGAAAGAACATGACTTTTTTCCCAATTCAACATCTTATACCAAACGAAATGAACAACTTGTTATTCTCTACTATACCTAATATGTTGACTCCTATAGCTTAATTAAATTTCTACATATATATCTTTTGAATTATGCAAGAGACCCTTTCAATGTAAAATATCACAATACCATGAACTCTCAATGGTGACTTATTAACTTATTTACATTATTATTATCCCAGACAAACATATCATATTTCTTTTTTTAATTCCATTTATATCGTGTATCATATAACACAAATTTCATGGCTATGCTCAAAAGACTTTGTGTCATGCTCTTGATAACAAATCTGAACAGTGTGTATCAATGTTTTTCATTTATTTTCTAAAAATAACTAAAAGACAATACGTTCATTAAAATAAGTTGGCTTCAAGTACATTTCATTATTTATTTCATAATTACTTCATAAAGAGAACTTAATAATATCCATTAGTAATGAAAAATAAACAGGCAAATATCTATCTGCATTGCCACTCAGTGCAAGCCAGAGTTATTGTGATCATGTGATGTCTATTGGCAGTAGTAATGAATCCATATTTCTTCTGCATTTTGCTAACTTATAGCACATATCGTGTACTATCAAAGGCATAAACATAAATTCCTACTTTTGTTATTATCTGGAAAAATCAGTCATCAACTGAGACTTTGCCTTCACATGCCTCTAGTTGGCATATTTAAAAAATATTTTATTTATAACTTATTTTACAGCTCTATTATTTCCCAATTCATATATTATTACATCTATTTTTCAGAAAACTATTTGACAACCCTCTGTGAATTCGAACCCTTAACAAATAAGAACTACAAAATTAAATTACAGTCTATTGGATCACTAATCACTTTAATCTGATACTAGTACGCAAAAAAATTATATCAATTGTGATTATGAAGCAATATTTTAATCGTATCTATTTATCATTTTACAATTCCAAATCTCCCACAGGTTATGAATAAACAATCGGGCTCTTAATGGACAGCCAAATGTAATAGATCATAATAATGATGAATGAAATGCTGCCTGATCTACAAATTTCCCACAGACTTGGATGGCAACGTAATGGAAAATAAGTGGACAAAAACCCAAATGCAATGGATACGTATTTCTGATCACCAACAATAATAAATATAATAAGTATAAGCTCATTACCAATAATATATTTCATAAATTTAAATAACCAGCTTAATAATAAGTGGAATTAATTGTTCAAGAAATTGCTCTACAATTTGGGTAACCATGAATGCAATAGAAAATATTATAAACCAAGTAGCTTTCTCCAATTATATTCTACATAATTGGACAATCCAAAATATAATGAATTATTTCTGTACTTAAGCAGTCAAAAATATAGCTAATAAATAGATAAATAAATAATTTGATTTTACAACTGGGTTTATAATAATTTAGATTTACACCTATAATGGATTAATAAAATTGTAAGGTACTAACGAATCTGACACTCAGTTACGATTTACTTATTAATAAGGTATAGTATGCGATATACAGTTAACTATCTTATTAATATTAGATAAATTGTATAATAAAATAATTTTGTATAATGTAATGATTTGTGCAAGAGGTTAATCACCAGATACTTACATTAACAATACAATATACATCGTATTAAATCAAACATTAACTCGTTTGGATGACTAAAATAAATAAGAGCATTATTTTATTTGACAACTGCAATCTGATTTCAGTCAATATATTATTCTAATTTCTCTCTGTCAGATTTCAATTAGCAAATAATATCTCCAATTAAAATCCTTAACACATACACTCATAAAATTGGTAACTACAGAGACTTTCTCATATCATAAAATAAAAGAAAACGTAATGGAAGTTTTAATATTATTATATTTTTAAAATATCATATCTTTCAAATCAAGTAATACTTTTTTATAATAATGGTTATTATATAATTTAAACTACATTATATGGAGTATAGGTTAGGATTAAAATTTAGATTTGTTTCTAAAAAATAATAATGCATTAATAAATTGATTTAATGATTTTTTTATTGTTTAAATGTATATTGAATAATAAAATAAGATAGCATTAATATTCAAAATGATTAATAAAGAAGATTTTTATAGATATATATCAGTAATTATCATTATGCTCCTAATTATTATTACCAAGTGAAAGTTATCTGAGTAGTTAATTTCAAAGAAATTTGTCTACTGGTGTTTTTTATCAAGTTCAGCATTTGTTTTAAGCTCCATTATTTCATGGCATTTGTGATGGAATTCTCATCATAGCAAACAAAAATGTAAGATTCCACAAACATTTTTAACAAAACAGTTAGCATAGTGTTTGCTATTATTCATTCCAGTTTCTTCATAAGAGTATTAAAAGAGGCAAGTTAATATCCATCTGCATGTGACTTTTTTACTCACAGTGCATTATTACATAGCAAATCTATTGGTAGAAATATATGAAAATAAAACAAATCTTAAAGAGAAAAAAGAATATGTATTCTTCTTGCTCTCACCTGGTAACACATACTACACAGTATTTTTATTATTAATAATACTCTTTCTTTTATTTTTATAAGGCATGTTATTATTCATATAAAAGTAAAAATATTTTATTTTAAAATTTTATTAAATTATTCATTCACTCCCGATTTATTCAAACTATAAATGGATTTACTAAATACAATTTTTTTAATGGTTTCCTTTATTTATTTACTTATAAACTATAGGGGATAATAAATGGTATGTATTTATCACAATATAAATATAATAAATGAATTGTTTTATCTAATAATTATTTAGATGGAATTTTGGGAACGGGTATTCTATCATACTGGATTTTGGGAAATTCAGTCACGTTGTATCATAGTTTCACTGTTGTCAGCTAGTCCTAAAAACAAACAATTTTCCTGGAGAGAATGGGAATGTTCTAAAAATATTAAAGTTATATGTAAATATAAACTTGGTAAGTAACACTTTTAATATTTATACATTTGCATTTTTATCTAATATTTTTTTTTACTTTAATCTAGACTATTGGATTTCATTTTGTCTTCCGGCATCTTCATCTCTGATTGAGAGTTCTATTTTTTTCTAAAGATAGGTTTAATATTTTTTACTTTTTTTAATAGTTTCTATTATTATCACTTTCAAATAGTACCTATTTAGTATAAAAAACTATTCAGTTTAATAGTGGTCAATACTTATAATAACGAGTCAATATTTGACTCTTTAATATAATCTCTTGTGAAAATATTTAATCTGTAACTTACACAGCAATCTTATTGTGCAAAAATAAATCCACTCTGAATTTTAACATAATCAAAACAATGAGCTTTATGGGAAGTTAGTCCTGATGATACAATATGGTAGTTTATTATAAATTGTTATTTATGTTTTGAAAAAAGGTTACTAATGCAATTTTTCAAGTACATATCAATTTTAATTCAAAAGTCTTCAAATCTCATTATATCAAATAGTTTTCCTTCTTTTTTTTTTAAGTGTCATAGCATCAGCCGAGACGCGAACCCGCAAACCGGGCAACTGCCTGCAAGTGCAAGGAGTCGCGCTGACCTCTCAACCACCAATGCAAGACATAGTTTCCCTTCTTTGTAACAAATAATTGGTTTCATTATTCATATAATAAACTTTTTTTAGCGTGTTGAAATGGTTATCTATTTTTTTTAAAAAAAGTTTAATGCTTAAATAAACAAATATTTTTATTTAAATTTATCATTTTTAAAAAAGCTGTGAAATGAAAATAGAGAAGCAAGCCACCATGATGATGTCTGATCTAATAATCACCCAAAGTTAGGGCAATCCATGAGTGTATCACTTAACAACATAAGGAATTATTATCAGAGAACTGATCATGATCCTCAGTCTTGGAAGAAAGATGCAGCTATACTCCTGACCAATGAAACTGAGTAAAGAGGAGGTTTGTGAGTGGGATGTAGAATTGTGTGAATTTGTGCTGTTCATGCTTATGGTGTGTGAATAATTGAGTGGGGTTGCTTGAATACACTGTGTTCATGATATCCAAAGTATATTCTCAGCACTATCCAGACTTAGGGATAGAGGTCCAAGAGTAGTCCAATGGGAGAATAGGCCTGGGATCCAGGAATATATAAGTCCCCATGACTCACATGGTGTTGAGCAGGGCTGTCCCAGTGTCAAAATTATTTTCTGTCTACTGTTTATAATGGATGTTCTCCCTAAAAACAGGAGTGATAGTGCTTAAATTTGAGGTATTTTCTCATGATGTCATGGTACATTGTGTACAGATAGTCTATGCTTACGCATATACCTATCCTGACATTGGGAGCTACAGTTCATGTATTCACTTTTCCCAATCTCACCTTACCTATTTCATCAGCATCTTCTAATCAAACAAAGACACTATTGTTAGTAATGACTTTTATAGTTTAGGGAATGAAATTGTGCATTTAAGGTAATTTCATCCCAAAAATTTGTGAGGAATAATGAGCAGACATATTGTTTTATGTATATACTGAAGTCTCCCACCTTTTTCATTTCGAAATAGTTTGATTAAAAAATCTGACACAGTTATAGTGAGTGAAATTAAGAACTATAAATAAATAATTGACAATGAACTAAGATCAGCTTCCCACTTACTTACATTATCAAAACAAAACATATACATGTAAATTCTCTGAAAAAGGAGGGAGAGAAAAATTAATACTTGAATTTTCAGTTAAATAAAGAAAAAAATATAAATTAAACATTTAATTAATAAATCCTTACTATTAAAATTTGTGGTTGTCAAGTTAAAATATTACTGATATAATATTTTATGGAAGTAAATGTTTACAAATTACAATATTGAAATGTTATAAATAGTCATTAAATAAACAAAGATAGTTTCATGTTCTTGTCTTGGAAAAAAGAAAGCAAGATGTTTTTGGAACAACATGTTGTTCAGATAAGGAGAGATATTGTTAAGAAAAGCACTGGAAGCAAGAAAGTATAAATAAACAAATCAGGCAATCATTGATTCATTCAGTTATTCAGTAGTGAGTTTAATTGATTAGTAGTTAGTTAACTGTTGTCATTGCTACATGCTTAATCCAATTTAGGAAGACTAGACCACCAAGTTTGAA
>JAQFVV010006287.1:4562626-4752626 GCA_028023455.1 Epiperipatus broadwayi
AAGTTAATATTAGATAAAATGATAGATTTTCACATAGCTGGAATATGTTGTGCTTCATCATTCCTATTTAAACCAGTAGGTCTTTTTAATATTTCAATTGACTCTCTCATGGTTTTTAAATCATATCTTTCCAAATTAGCAAGTATTTTTGTATTGTCAAAATTAGGTTTGTGACCAATTTCTAAAAAATGGGAAGTAAAAACTGATGTGCTAATTTTTTGATTAAAAGCATTTCTATGTTCCTTAATTCTGACATTTATTCATCTATTAGACTGACCCACATAGCTTCTTGAGCACTGTAAACATGGAATTTCATAAACTCCTTGGTGTCCCAAAAATATTCTGTCTTCCAGGTTTATATAAAAAAACACCATTTTTTTTGCCAGTAGAAAAAGTAGTCTTTATATTAAAACAAGATAGCCTTCTAGTTATTTTATCAGTAACCCCTGTAATATAAGGTAAAATTACTCTATTAAAAAAAGAATTGTCTATTCTATCCTCTATTTCTTTTTTGTATTAATGTTATGTAAAGCTTTACATATGATGATTTTATTATAATTATTAGAAAGTAGAATATTTTTGTAAGTTCTATTTTTTGAATAAGATGTTCTTTATCATATAAATTATAAGCTCTAATCAAACGATTTTTTGCTACAGAAAAAAATTGTGCAGGATCATGATGAGAATTAAAATTAAGATATCTGTTTGTATGGGTGGATTTTCTGTAAACTGATATTGATACCGTTTCATTGCATTTTCTTGCACTTAAAACATCCAAAAAAGAAAGTGATTTATTATTTTACACTTCCATAGTAAATGTAATATTTGGATGCCAAATATTTATAAAAACAAGAAAAGAATTTAAGGCATCAATACCATGAGGCCATATGACAAATGTATCATCCACATATCTAAGCCAAACAGAAGGTTTTTAGTAGTTTCACATAATATATGACTTTCAAAATTATCCATGAAAAGACCAGCAGTTACAGGTGACAGTGGAGATCCCATAGAAAGTTTTTTAATTTGTTTAAAATTTAGAGAATTATAAACAAAAAAATGTATTTTCCAGACAATGCTTTTCTAATGAAATAATAAAGTCAGGTAAGTCATTGTATTGTGCTATTATACTTAATGCTTTTTCAACAACAATATTAGTAAACATAGAAGAAACATCAAAACTACCTAATAAATAAATTTTAGTTAGTTTTAAGTTTTTAATTATAGAAATAAAATGACGAATTTTTAATTCTTGATGGAATCTTGTCTGTCAATGGTTGTAAGCCTTGGGCTAAATATCAAGCCAAAGCATGTGTGGGTGAACCTATAGCACACACAACAGATCACAATGGAATCTCAGGTTTATGGATTTTAGGCAAACCATAAAATTTAGGATATAATGAGAACCTTTTCTTGGAGAAATTTTAATTTTCATATCTTCATCTATACTAGAACATTTGATTAGACATTTTGTGTTTTTCTCTAAATATGTCAGAGGATCTTTAATAATCTTTTTATAAGTTCCACCATTTAATAAATCTACAATTTTATTAGTATAGTCTAAACGATTAAGTACAACAGTCGAATTCCCTTCATATGCTGGAATAACAACTATAGAATCATCTTTTTTTTTTAAATTTTGAGGTGCAATAAATTATCCTTGAGATAAATTATTTTTTAGTTGTTTCATATTTTTAAGACATCACAAACTTCAAATCTAATAAGATCAGCTGTGTGTAAGTCTATATTTTTTAAGAAAGATTCTATATTGCAAATAATATTTTCAACTGTAACACATATAGGAGCCAATGCATAATTAAAACCCTTCTCCAACAAAAAAATTTCATTAGAAGAAAGTTAATGATGGGATATTTTTTTTACATATGAATCACTCACAGTATTATTAGTCAATTGTTTTTTCTTTCTACTCACCAATAAAGCAATTTTTTTTTATTCAAAGTTTTAAATTATGAATCTTTAATAGATCAAAAATAAACAATTTTATCAAAAATAGACCAAAGAATGGGGTAGATAGTATTGCTCAATGCTATATGTTCTCATTAAAAACAATCAATATAGTTTAACTTTCTCCTAATATCTTGAATAAAAGAAATCCACATCACATCATGTTACAGGTTCCCAGTTTTATTCACCAAGATTATAGTCTAGTTTTGAATTCATAAAAAAAAGTTTACTAAGATGTAAGTTTTATTGTTTTTTCATCTTTATAAGAAATTTTAAATCAGTTTTTATTCAAGAATAATTGAAATTACCTATCGTTCTGTTTTATGTAAACGGCTGCCATTAGAAATAGGCAAAAGCTAGGTTAGCTAATTCTTAGAATCATTAGAGTAACATAAATCTTTGGAAAATACTTTTAAAAAGAATAGAAATCCTAATCATATTGGTAGAATAAAAAGAGTAAACATTTGGACATCAAATCTCATTGAAAATATTGAAAATAAAAATGCTAACAAAGATAGTTTTAAGAACTTCATCCTTGCATCAGATATTAATTATGTTAAACAAGTTTCCATGGCTGAAAACCAGTCAGGGAAGACAGAAAACAGCCTAAGGAACATTATAAATACAAAAATTAATCATAACACTAAGGAAAAAAGAAATCCCAGTGTTAAATTGTTCATAGGAATAAAATTATGATATCGTCTATCAAACCGGAGGTTGCCGAATACAGCAAATCAGTCCAGAGTGAATAAATTATTTTGAATTTTAATTCAATCTCAATTTTAGAATTAAACATTATAGATTAGTACTTAAGCTATCTTCCTGCACAAAAATAAAATTTCTCCAATAATCACAGCAGAAGTTATTAGCCCACTTCTGGTGTGATTGTGGGAACCACAAAAAATGAAAAAATATTCAAATCAACACAGAATTACAACAAAATGATTCCTGAGATTCAAATCAATGATTTAAAGGCAAAATTAGTCCAAATGATGTTTTAGATCTAAACAGAGACATTGAAGCCACAAATGATTCATCCTCTTTTAATTCAACAATTATTGAGAATATTTCAAAGTTTATTACCAAACTTTCAGATTATACAATTGAATCCTTGATTACTAATCAAGACCCAGAATTCAATCCAAAGAAGCAGAATCCAATTAGTATCAACAAATAAAAATCATAGTAAACCCTGAAGGTCTTTATAGTTGGGTGGGTTGAACAGATATTGTGAACATTTGCAGAAATGGGAGGTTGGTAATGATTACAAACAGACTTTCAGCTCTATTGACCTCAGTGTGCAATGTGATATGGACAAATGGTGTGTATTCATGGTGTGCAAGTAAATCTGGCTTGATCCCAGATTATAATGAATCCACTGTTGCATTGGTGGGTGTGGGTCTGCACTCTTCTTCTTTTCCTCATGTGTGGTGGAAGTGGTCATGAGGGACTTGGTTCATTTGTGGGGTAGTCAGCCATCACTGCCAAGCCCAGGATACCTGCCATGTTGGTGAGGGTCACTGCCCTCCATTCAACTTTTCCCTGAGAGGCTGCTGCCTTAATGGATTGTTTATTAGGACAGTGTTGACTTGAACTCATTATTATTTTTGTTTCCTTAGTTAACTTTAAAATAAGAGCATTTGTAAGGTGTTTGGTCTGTTTTTGGCCACTGACATATTTTGTAGCTTTGATGGAGTTTTTGCTGCAATAATTTTGCAGGCATGGATCTGCACTTCTCTTTTCTTCCTCAGGGGTGGTGGCAGTCATTAGGGGCCTAGTTTATTGGTGCAGGATGTTGACAATTTATTGCTGCTACCTGAAAAACCTGCTTGTACAGTACCTGGTCATAGTCTCAGTGCCTGTCTTGCTTTGTTCGACTGCTGTGCTCTTGATAGATTGGTTTTGGGCAGTGCAGATCTGTGCTCATTACATGTTAGTTTTTCCCTAGTTGGCTTTCCAATTTTGGGCAGGTAGACCGAATATGGTCCCTGGACATTTGGACTATTAATTGGGAGAAAAAGGTAACTATAATGTTTTTGACATGGATTGGCTGCAGATCAAGAGTTTATTATCCATGTACAGATACACATTAATCAAAATTATAGTAATACTTTTATGAATATAATTGTTATTGAGCATATGCACTTTATATAAACCTGGTCAATAATTGTTTTACCATGCAACATTGAACACTTTGTAATCCTCAATGGGTAAGTATACCTGAAAATTTTTGTAATCTTTTAACTAATAAAGGTTACTTTTGAGAAAAAAAAATCAAAATTTTTTAATCACCACTTGTAGAATGTTTCTTATTTTAAAAGAGTTGGAATGAAACTTTAATCTGAAGCATTTTGGCACCATTTCATTATCTCTACAATGAATTAGAAATGTAAGATCGCACAACAACTTTTCTTTCTTCATGCAAGATTTTTCTAAAGTTCTTAAACGATAAAACATTTTTTCCCCATAAAGATTAATAATATTATATTTAAGTTTTCACGATTGTATGATGTAGAAAAATTAATAGTTGTTGGGATAAATCGTGTTATTTTTCATTATGTATTGATATTTTGACAGACTAGCAACCGCCATTATCAAGGTTAACTTTTGAAAAAAAAATCATTAGATCTCAAGCAATAACATGGCTCAGTGTGAGATGAGAAATGAGATTCAACTTGAAGTAGTTCAGCATTCACAATATGAGTCTTATCAAAATGTTTATTTCCCTCAGGTTTTTCACCTATTAATTTTTAAGTTAATATTAGATAAAATGAAAGGTTTCCACATAGCTGGAATATGTTGTGCTTCATCATTCCTGTTTAAACCAGTATGTCTCTTTAATATTTAAGTTGATTCTATTTATTTCCAAATGACCAAGTATTTTTGTATTATCAGAATCAGGTTTGTGACCAATTTCTAAAAAATGGGAGGTAAAAACTGATGTGCTAATTTTTCGATTAAAAGCATTTTTACGTTCCTTAATTTAGACATTTATTCATCTATTAGACTGAGACACATAGCTTCTTGAACACTGCAAACATGGAATTTTATAAACTTATTGGTGTTCCAGAAATATTCTGTCTAAAGGTTTATATAAAAAATCACAAATTGTTTGCCAGTAGAAAAAGTAGTCTTTATATTAAAACAAGATAGTCTTCTATTGATTTTATCAGTAAACCCTTTAATATAAGGTAAAATTATTCTATTAAAAGAGAAACTGTCAATTCTATCCTCTTTTTTTCTTTTTAGTACTAATGTTATGTAAAGCCTTAGATATGATGTTTTTACTATAATTATTAAAAAGTAGAATATTTTTGTAAGATCTATTTCTCGAGTAAGATGTTCTCTATCATATAAATTATAAACTCTAGTCAAAAAATTTTTTGCTACAGAAAAAAATTGTGCAGGATGATGATGATAGTTAAAATTAAGATATCTGTTTGTATGGGTGGATTTTCTGTAAACTGATATTGATAATGTTTCATCACATTTTCTTGCAATTAAAACATCTAAAAAAGAAAGTGATCTGTTATATATATATATATATATATACAGATATACAGATCACTTTCCTAGAAAGCAGTGATATATATATATATATATATATATATATTGTGCTTTTGCTCACTGTTTCTAGGTGAATTCCCTAATGAAATAATCCATACTGTTTATTAATATTTAAAAAAATGTAAATAATAAATAAAGTATACAAAGATTAAACAATATCCATGGTAGTAATGATATCTAATTTGAACTAAAAATATACCTATTTTATTGTGTTTTAATAAATATCCAAGAATTAATGACGACTTGTA
Source organism: Epiperipatus broadwayi (assembly GCA_028023455.1). NCBI lineage: Eukaryota > Metazoa > Onychophora > Udeonychophora > Euonychophora > Peripatidae > Epiperipatus > Epiperipatus broadwayi. The sequence goes on from JAQFVV010006287.1 coordinate 4,568,407, forward strand.
TGTATATATATATAGTAACCTAATTATATACTTGTATGTATATATATATAGTAACCTTTTTTTTTTCATATGTGTATTTTATACAACAAAAAAAACATTTAATTATTATATTTTCTAAGTTGTCTTTCTTGTTTTAAGATTAGGCCATAATATGGCTAGACAATTGAGCATGAAAAACATTTCTTTCTATTACAACCTGTCTGCCCTGGATCTCCACATTTCTTACTATACATTTTGGATCTATCTACCACCTAGCTCCAACATTAAACCATACATTATATAAAATATTATTTCATGAAACACAACAATTGATTATAATTACTTATCAAATAATTCCTAAGGTAGATTTACAAACACAGTTACAAGAGGGTGATTTTAAACAATAATAAAATAAAATAAAATATATATCTTTCCATGACATCATGAATTACTCACATCAAATTAATAAAATCTATTATAATCTCTATCTTTTTAATAACTATGACTACCTTATGCACATCTCAAGGTTCTTAATTATTCCCATATGATAACATAATAATAATTCTATTTAAAATAATTGGATAATAAGAGGGATTTTACCAAGATGCAAATACCTTAATAATAATCACATCTAACATTATAATATAATGTTAAATCATTTTAGTAAAATTAGTACATCTTTTTAACAATTATAATAAATTCCCAATTATAAATCATTATATTTTCTAACAATTAATATAATTACAACTTATAACTAACTACTACTTATAAAATGAAGTACTTTTATTATCATCTTAAAATATAATCATTATTCAGAATAACTTTCATTTTAACTTTAGTCAGCTAAATAATCAACTTATCTGGTTTTATATACCATGTTATCTTTAATTAGATTGTCTAAAATATTCTCATACCAATATCTGATACTCATATACTCTTCTGAATGTATTTGAAATGAATTCAAAATGTACTTTCATAAGAAATTTTCATGTGACTATAAATATATAACCATTTTTAAATTAAAACTCTAATGCTATTAAAGGTTCTCATTCAAGTAATTGTGATTGAATTTAACAAACCAATTAAATCCATCACTTTTGTTCTATATAATACTCCCAATAATATGTGTATTTGGATATGACAGAGTGGTGAAAATAATTCCAAATTGAAACAAAGACTTCACTCAACCACTATATTTTCAATATTAGTTTATTTACATAAATAACAATAATTATTAACAGAATTTTAAATAGCATGTATAATAACAGCAAAATATAACACATATAATTTCTTTAACATTTGTACAATTATATACAATAATGAGAACTGCTGACTCCTATCTACTAAATAAAAATTTTAACTTCTAGGAATCTATTTTTCCAATTTTTCAATTTTCAAGAATCATTGCGAGTTAATATTGTTATTATTATTATTTTTAACTATAGGTTCCTTATTTTATGTATATTTCTTATTTAAGATGCATATTATTATTATTATCCTTATGAATGCAAAACAACCACATCACATATTGTCAGAATGTGATTATTTTTATCACCTAAAATCTATGAAATTAATACCCATAATAAAATCAAAGATACAATACCATTTGATCATCACTTATTCCATTCATTTTTTTTTACTTTCTTTGTTTTCATTATTGATCCCATTTGTTTTTATTTTCATATAGTGTCACTTTAAGATTAATTGCTTAATGCAACTTTTGTTTTCTATTTACATTTTATTTTTCATTTAAACAATTTTCCACACTTAGATAAATCATTATACACTTTTTATAAATCCACCTATATACTATGCCTACCTTATTTTCTTTATAATTAACATTCTGTAGATAAGAAACTGATGTCTACTGGACTCAAATGCTACAAATATACAATGGAAGGCTTATTTACCTTTCCAAATAAGGTGTTCCCTCATGGCAAGTAATCATTTATTCCTCATGATACTATCTTGATATCTAAGCTTTTCCATTAAGCTCTTGTGGATTTGATCACATTCATCTTATGGACATTCCTCGCATTATAACATCCAACTACATATATGAGTATCATTTACATTAACCTGATTATGTTCTTATCAGTTTTTCAAGAAATTACAATTTACCACATTGACTATCCCCTGAAATGACAACATATCTAAATGTAAAAAGAATTACAGGCATACATCATACAATAAATCAGCATAACTGTATACTAATATTATCTTTCCATTAATTATTTTTTTAATCTCTTGGTGATATACTACAAAACAAAGTGTCAGTATAATTTGACAATAGTCAATATTTATTTATTTATTTTTTAACTTGGGATCCCAAGTTTACTTATTGTATCATATAGTTTATCATCCACCCATCTTTAATCCTTTCAGATTACTTTTGTTCACACTTCATTATCAAACATTTGATTATTTTCACTATTATATGACTAGGTTCTTTAAGATTACCTTATATGAATCAGCTTACATTTTAAAATATATCATACATTAATCTTACCTTGATATGATTTTATAATAAATACCTAGAACATTATTTTACCCATTTCACTCTTCTATTCAGTTTGCATCTATAAGGTTCTCATTTGGAATATATCTAAAATTATAACTTAAACATTAACCTATAAACCAATTTTTTAACATAATGAAAATTAACTTCATAACATATATACATATATAGATAGATAGATAGATAGATAGATAGATAGATAGATAGATAGATAGATAGATAGATAGATAGATAGATAGATAGATAGATAGATAGATAGATAGATAGATAGATAGATAGATAGATAGATAGATAGATAGATAGATAGATAGATAGATAGATAGATAGATAGATAGATAGATAGATAGATAGATAGATAGATAGATAGATAGATAGATAGATAGATAGATAGATAGATAGATAGATAGATAGATAGATAGATAGATAGATAGATAGATAGATAGATAGATAGATAGATAGATAGATAGATAGATAGATAGATAGATAGATAGATAGATAGATATAGATATAGATATTGTAACCAGTTGGATTACATAGACACACTAATATAGTGTGTGTGCATAAATATATATGTAAAATTGAAAGGAAAACTAGAAATAAACACAGACAAAAATATAGTAGACATTTTTCTACATTTACTAAAATAAAATAATAACAAGTAAAGGGTTAAATAATTCTGGGTTTAAAATAAAGTTTCATTATGAAATTAATGTTTTAAAAAAGGTCTTAATAAATATAAATATTGTATTGTTGTTGTTGTTGTTGTTGTTGTTGTTGTTATTATTATTATTATTATTATTATTATTATTATTATTATTATTATTATTATTATTATTATTATTATTATTATTATTATTATTATTATTATTATTATTATTATTATTATTATTATTATTATTATTATTATTATTATTATTATTATTATTATTATTATTATTATTATTATTATTATTATTATTATTATTATTATTATTATTATTATTATTATTATTATTATTATTATTGTGAAATGTAAAAACACAATACTTGTTTTTGAAATTTTTTTAATTAATTAAAACCCATATGTTTTTTAAGGGATTAGAGAGCTAAAAATAAAAACTCTGTTTACCTCAGATGAGTCTATAAAAGGGCTGATAAGAGGATTAGCTCTAGTCTGGAGAGTGATTTTAAAGAGAACAGTTCTGCTTGCAGTTTTGTAAGAGTTGGTCAGAAGAGTTTTTAATATTTTAAGCAGTAATCAACTAGACCAACTGCAAAATTTGGATAATGATTTTGAAGATAGCAGTATGTTGTTGGCTGTAGCAGAGAGTTTGTGGAAAAGCTACCATGAACTAATGTTGCTGAAGGCAGGAGCTGCTACTATTTTCCTTCACAGGAGTTTTGGTTTTGAAGCTGGGTCACTTCTAAATCAATAGCCAAAAAAAGAGGACAAAATAGCTAGCAGAGTTATATAAAGCTCCTATGAAGATCTAAGGACAGTCCAGTAGCTGCCTTATAGTTTACTGCAGTTTTGATTCATGAAGCCAGGGTCACTTCAAATGCATTAACTATCTGCTTAAATATGTTCTAGAAGACAGCTTGACAAATGCTTGGACTACAAAAGTAAGCTCATGGTATGCCAACTAATTACTTGGATACTTTTTCCTGATTATGACAGTCACCAAAAACCAAACTCATCAAGTAAAATCTTCCAGCTTGCTGAAAGGCAGAGAAACACGGATAAACGTATATATAGCTGGTGGTGAGTAGCGTTATATATGATAAGGAAGTTTTAAACAATTTTCTTAGTAAAATGACATTTTTATAACTGATAGAAATATATAAAACGATATTAGTTTAAAATCGTTTATTAAAGAAGAAAAAACTGTTTAAAGTTATATTTATAATTTAAAAAAAAAAAAAAAACTCCAAACAAAGTTATAATTTTAATAATCAAGAAAAAGATTTCCAAAAATCTTTTAGACTAAAAAAAAAAAAGAAAGACATTTTAAATCAATTAACTGTCAAAAATTTGGTATTTCTTATTTTAAAGAAAAAGATTATATTCAGCAAAGAGAATTAAATTGCGAAATAATCTTTAATAATTTTATTGTGATAAATACAAATGTTATGTATATAAATTAATGTTTCGCACGTCTGTGCAAATTATATATACGTGTTTCAGTAAACCTAGTATGTAAAATGTATTTCATTTAACTGAAACGTCAATCATTTATTATATTTATATATAATTTAAGATTTGGATAATTATTTTGCAGCAAGTCGAATAGGTTATTTCACGCACGCACACACATGTATATGTGCGTATGTTGTCAATTATAACACATATGTAAATTTTAATCATTTTTTTTGTGGTTGTTATTGAATGTCAATTGAAATTGATTGATTGTATGTTATAAATCACGCGTCTGTGTGCATATATTGTACTGGTATAAATCCACTACGCTTACTCATACACAGTACCCGAGTTCAAACCCAGTCCACGTTTAAGAATAAATTCCAAAACGCCAACGAAATTCAAACCCAAACCCCGGCACGACTAACCGATGATGACTTTATAACAGCACGGGGTATCCCTTTACTAGCTCAACTCAGAACACAGACTAAATTACTTACAGTTTATATACAGATCTATTAGACTCTGGGTATCGGTACGGTCATTAATGTAATATATATATTTAAGTTGTCCATACAGACAGTAGGTGAATAAATAGACTTCAAGAGTAATGAGGTGGAAGACACAAAATTAGAGTAAATAAATTGTTTAATAACAAATAGAGAGCATAAAATATATAGTATTCAAAAGTACGGTAAGATTTCCATAAATATTCTATTATAATTAGCTACTAGTCTTTAGTAATCATTTTACCTGGTAAACAAACTCATACCAATATTTGTGTAGTGACCTGATCGACGGGTGGTTAAGGGAATCAGAGCATTTGAGCATTGAAAATATTTCTCTACGATTTTTATTAAGTTATTTTATTCGAATAGATTCGAACCATTGCGTGTACGAATAGTTGGAAGGTGGTTTCGTATAACTATGATATCTAAGATTGATGTACTAGCGGTTGCCTAGATTGAAGAGCCCTACAGTAATCACTTGCGGTGCATTAACGGAATACCGGGTGGCTTGTACTGTGACAAGGCTTAATGCCCCCAAGTAGCTCCGGGACACTACAACCAGCTGGGATCATTCCGAAACCCGGTGATCCAAGAGATAACCTGGAAAAGAATTGCTTTCTTCCCCATATGGTAGTATGGCGAAACGCTAACTTCGGCGAAGGGAAGGCATTGCCACAGTCATCGAGGATGAGTGCTTGAAGTGGGTTTGAAAAGGAATTATACCAAACCTGGGTAACCAATTCGTCTATTTCTGCGCAACAGGCTGATATAACTATTCCAATAAAACATGGCGGAATCAAACTGACCGCGAAAGCAATAATTAATTAAGTTTACTCTGAAACCCCTAACTCCCCCAGGTCGTTCAGGCGGTAGCGATGATAACAAATTATACTCTGAGAACTATTTCTCATTTCATGTAGGAAACTAAGATAATAAACTTAAAACCCTTTATATTTTTAAGATTGAAGTATCGGTTACAATAGTATGACAACACAAAAAAAAACATAATAAAGTGATTTAATATCTGCCAACTCAATATGTGAAATAATCTTTATTTTAACAACGAACTTCCTTTTAAAATAACTATAATCAATATTATAAATTAGCTTTAAACAGAGTTGGAAAATATTTCTATTGGCATCGTTTGTTTATAGCATAAGTAAATAGGAAAAAAAAATATAAATGTCTTCATTTGAATTATTATTAGTAGATACAATATTTACAAACTATTTTCTAAAGACTAGAGCAGAGGAAAAGGAGAAAAGAAAATTTACTGACAGGTTTGAAACAGTAGCGTTATAAACAAAAAAAATTACATGTGATTGATTTGATTGACAGGTTAACTTATAACATTAAGCTCGGGAGAAAGTTAAAAGTTCATGTAACACAGTTACCCTTCCTTCTTCATCCGGCTTGGCTTCTCACGATGGTATTCCTGACGAACGTAGGCGCGCATTTGAAATCTACTGGGAAGGCATAGTCAATTTGGAGATTGGAAGCTGGAAATTGTGAAGCACATAAAACATGATCAGTCAGCGGCACAAAGATTCAAATTGGCGGGACAGAGATCAGCTCCTGGCACTTAGCCCATCGACATTACGGTTTACTGGTGGACTTCTTAACAAAAGTTGGAGAGATTTCTCTAGCAACTGCTTTGCTGTTTTTGAGATGATCTACTCTCAGCCACGTCAAAAGTTAGAATGTTAGTTTTCTCTACGATGGCCACGGTTGACCTTTCTGTCCGGTTTTTGTTTTAGGCTCCGCCTACTTTTCTCTAGCCTTCAGCAATCCAGCTTGACCATACAATATCAATTATCCATTTCCATTGTTCCGTTTTCAGCTATCTTTAACTTTAATACGCAATTTTAAATTGACAAAGTAATTACAAATATAAATTCCTTATCTAATTTCGAATACAACTCAATTACTCTATACATTTGTACAATACAGATTTTAATTAAAACCACTGATCAAAGGAATGTGACTTTTGATCAGTATTTTTAAACGACTTTGTATAATTCTAAAAGGCTAAAATTTAAGCAAATACACCCGCAATGAAACTTTTAAATTAAGCTGATATAAATTCACAAACCACGCACACACGAATATTATTTCATGATTTGTGACATTTATGCACGGAATCTTTACATATTTATTTACAAAACATAAAATATATATAGCTCAATTTTTATGACTTGAAATGGAAAAATCCCATTGCGGGCGAATAGTATTTCGAATTACCGTACTTAAACACATGAAACGAAGATCGGTTCTTCGATCTGTCTGTTTCAATATGTAAATTATAGTAATAATATGAATTGTAATTACTTAAATCAATGTAATAATTTGAATTTTTTTTTTATATAGTAATTTTGTCAGTCACAAAAATGATATTGTTTTTATATTGTGTTATAATCAAAATCAGAAAATTCACGCACATATGTGTGCGTATATGTCAATTATATTGTAAATAACAAAGCGTGTCAGATAGACACTTATGTGTAAAATTTTGATCATTTTTCTAAATTAAATGTTAAGTCAAACATGTTTATTTTGTATCAAGCCACATGCCTGTGTGCTGAATGGGTTTTAAATAAACCTAATTTATTAATCATGTAACTCAATGTATACTTTTCAAAATCAGAACCATTATAAGACCTTATTTCTTTTTTTATTGTTATTAATAAACTTATTTAATTGTTAAAATTGTATTCCATCATCTCTTGTTCACATACAATAATAGAGCCCATGTTCTCTGAGCTAGATTTCGGACACAGATAAATGGGGATGTGTTTAGTGCTTTGGGCATCCAGAGATGATCATCATCATCCTGATTGGTGCAAAAGAGGATACTCTTTAAAGCCCATGCACTATCTTTTAATTTACTTTAGTCTTATTACAAGTTAAGTTTATAGTTGGCCAGAACATTAATAGCACTTTAGTGGCCAGAGCATTGATGATGATCAGCATGCTTTAAATGTCCCAGCATTATTGTTCTATTTCTGATTATTGTGTATTTTAATGGATGGGCACTAAACTGATGCATCCAAGTTATGTTTATATAATTGCCCAAGCTGGCAAAGGCTCAATAGTTAGCCTGGTCTACAGAAGACACATTTTCAATCCAGTCACAAGGTTGACTGTTGATTTATCTATTTTATTACACTAATTTGTTTATTCCCATCAATGATGATGATGGATAGTTATTTCTCTCTAGTATTTACTTATACTTACTTTTATTTTATAATGCTGGTTGATATATGATTCTTCTGATCTCACAATGTTCAGAGATTCTTTAATCTATCAATTGTCTCAGAGATCGCAATGATCTAAGAGATCTCTTGATCTCATGCTCTTATAATTATGTATTACTTATAGATAACTTTGTAAATTATTTATAATATTGATGAATTGGAAGTGATGATGATTTTCCATCCCCCAGATTCATTTCCACTTCATGAACACCCCATCCCGTTACAATATATATATATAGTTAGCCATTATCTAATTCCTATGCAAAGAATAGAAAATTATTATTTAGTTGTTTTTTTTTTCTTGGTGATTAATTTATACGTATGTAAAGCTGATAGTTCAGGTTTTCTTCCATGTCAGGACTTTGAATGCATTTGTCAATAATCTAATAGATTGCCTCTTCAATATTTGAAAAACGATGCAATTATAATAAAATGAGGATTTTTTTTTTAATGTTTAAATGTTCTCTGAAACCATTTAATAATCAGAGATTTTCTTATCCCACTATTATAAATTTACTGGAATTAGTAGATTAATGGATTATGTCAAATATAACTATTCAAGTGTTTTTAAAGTGTTGATCAAAACCATTTAATATAAGTTCATCATTTTATTTCTATGTTTATATAACAGTTTATTGACATCAAGTCTCATAATATATATGGGTTTTTTTTTTTTTCCTATGGGACAATTTTAATTTTTATGAGTTATTTTGCATTTATTATTGACTATTTCAAATAAACATTTATAGGTCAGTTAAATAAAATTATTCCTATTTACACTACTATAGGTGTGTCCCTATTATTTGTCTTCCACATTTTTGTAAGTTATTCTTTAAAGATTTTTATTCTGACTTTAATTTAGTTTTCTTTATATCATAAAGTTAAATTATCTTTTAAGCTTATAATGAAGTATATAGATAACTGAAACTGTTTCACTTAAGTGAAAAATTGTCCAACCTTTATCGGTTTGAAATGAATCAATATTAACCTTATATATTTGACTGTTCACCATAATAATAAGACCCACTGGCAACTTTTTCTGCATTAGCTTTTTTTTTTTAAATTGTAATTTGATCTCCCAAACTATGACTTTTACCCACAAAGAAATTCATTATTTACTCCATGATATAATTATTTATCCAATGCACATTATCTTGATTTTTATAAATTAAATTACAGTTATAGTACAAAATTATCTTTTTAATCGTTTGAATTTTACCAAATATTTCAGACGACTTAATTTACTTACTGGCTTCATTTGTTTTTTTTTCTTACCTTTTTTTTTAATTGCCTGACTTTTATCCCAAAATTCCTGCCAATATTTTGTGAAAGTTACCCCGATTACTGAACATTTTAATTTTTAACATAAAAAATAATATTTCAAAACTAATTAAATTCAATTTTTTAATTTAAGCATAAAATAATGTATTTATTCAACTTTATAAAAATATTTTAATAAACTGTTCAAATTATCAATCTTTTATTATTATAATTATTTAAAATATATATATTATTATAAAAATAATACATAGACCTAAAAAAAAACAATCACAAACGAATAAAAACAATAGTATGTTTATAATATATTTTAAAGTCTCTATTAAAATATCTATCAAGTTATTAGTGCCAGTTATATTTTGTAAAATTTAAAATTTTGGATGATTAAGTACATCTTATTAAGGTAATTTATTATGGTGAACTAATCAAAAGGTCACTATATATATATATATATATATAATTTAAGTTAGTTTTTAGTCAACCATGTTTTATAAAAAGTGAAGGAATATCAACAGAGTTAGGAGTTACTTTATAATTGAAATTATAAGCATTATTGACAAAACGTTAAAGGGAAGAGTATAATTATTTCATAATATAATTGTTTAGCTATAATTTAAATTATAATGTAAGTAGATTAAATTCTTGTTTTAGTCCATTAACTTTAAAGGCAAAATGTATCTTTAAAAATCAATAATGCTTAATGAGTTAGTTAAATAAGAGATAATTGCTTAAATAGGTTAATAAGTTAAACTGTAATTTAGTTAACCTCATTCCTTCTGTGTGCATGCATGTGTGCAATGTTGCGCGCGTAAGTTTCTTAGTTTTAACACCAAAATTATTGTTTAAAAAACATTAAAACTTTTAATGAATAAATATTAAATAAACCTAAACAATATAGGGTAAATGATAAAAGTAATATTTGGGATAAACCAAGCTTCAAGAAACAGCAATGTATTATTTTAGTAAATAATTCAATACAATTCATTAACTTTTTATTTTACTAATTTTTTTTTATTAATTTTCTTATTTAAGAAAATCTGTTACATTGATCTCTTTTTCATCTTGTGTAAAATAATCACATGATTCTATTTCAAATAAGTAGGTTAAAATTACATAATTTTCACAATTAGTTCTAACTCTTAACATGTGTCACAGGCAGTATTTAAACTTGAACTCACCATTTTTCAAGTTGGTTGCTGTTGGTTGGCTATTTTTTCAGTCTCTTTCTCTGCTTGTCTGCTCGATCTGTGTGCGCTACAAATTTTAATAATGAGTGATATTTTTTATAATTATATTATGATTTTTTTAAGTATAAAGTTAATTTATTTTATTGTTATTTAAACCTACCATGCTGTGCTAAATTAATTGAGGTATCTCATTTTCTTTTATTTCCATTTCAGTTGAATGCTATTTTTAAACTATTAACATAATGCCATGGAAGAATGAATAAATTGCTATATCTAAATCTTGTCAATTCTATTTAGAAATAAAGTTAACAAAAATCCAAGTGATAAGTTCATTAGCATTAATTTACAGGATTGTATTGAGCATTTTACTAGTCTATCCTTTATTTATATTTGATATTTTAAAGACAAAAAAATTGAAGTGTGAATTTAAAAAATATAGACTGCTTCAGTTATGGCTGAATAATATTAATACTGTGATGTCGATTAACCTATTAAGTAGGAAATAATTTAAAGGTTATAAGTAATTATTTAAAAAAGAACTGTATAAAGAAAAAAAAGCTTGTCGTCTTTCAATTAAAGAAAGTTATTAATAAATGCATTTGCTTTCTCCAAACATGTATCATTAAAGAAAGTATTTGGAAGAAAGTTAAACTTGCAAAAGAAAAAAAAATATGTTTAAAGAAAAAATGTATGATGACTGGAATTGCTTGTTCTCTTTATCTTTTGTTTTAAAATATTTTAAATAAAGGGAAGCAACTGAGAAACTTAATTACTTTTAAAAAAATAGTTTGCTTGAAAAACTTAAAAAGGATTTTTAAGATGCATTGTGTCATTTTCAAACTATAAAAATTAATAATGTCTCCTACAAGAAAGTGTGCTAAAAATATAATAATAATAATAATAATAATAATAATAATAATAATAATAATAATAATAATAATAATAATAATAATAATAATAATAATAATAATAATAATAATAATAATAATAATAATAATAATAATAATAATAATAATAATAATAATAATAATAATAGTAGCTAGAAATGACTTTTACCCATATTATGAAATTAATTCAAGCTTGTTAATAAATGTACTTTTAAAAAAAGAGTGAAAATGTGTTATTCATTCCTATAAACCACGAACTCTAGAAATTGTAATGAACTGTGTTATTTTGATTTCATGAAATTTATATTTGTCAAATTATTCATGGAAGTTCAAACTTAGTATTGAATTAGCATTAAGAACAGGCTTATTTGCCTTAGCATATTTTGAAGCTATATTTGCTACTTTTAAAAAAAATATCTATAGTACAGACTCTTTTACATGGACAACCCACAGAGGAAGAACTTCATGCTTCAAAAGACTGTTCATTAAAGGAAAGTTCCATAAATAAACTAAAGTGTTTAAAAAATATGCTATATTTACTTTATTTGTGTTGCTTTCTTATTTTTTTGTTGTTATGACATGTTCTTATGTCAAGGTAAATCTTTTATTATTATTATTATTATTATTATTATTATTATTATTATTATTATTATTATTATTATTATTATTATTATTATTATTATTATTATTATTATTATTATTATTATTATTATTATTATTATTATTATTATTATTATTATTATTATTATTATTATTATTATTATTATTATTATTATTATTATTATTATTATTATTGTCTTTATTTGGTTTATAATGGAATGTGTAAGTATTCCTACACATTATCAGGTAAATCTGATGTCATTTGATGCATTCTTGTTTTGAAACAAATTTTAAAATGCTTTATTCAATAGAGGTCGCTTCAAGGTAAACATTGAAATGCTTTATTCAATAGAGATATTCAACTCTTGCATTTATTTTTCTTATAAAAGTTTTGTGAATATTTTATTCACTCATTGATAAAACAGCCTGGATGTTTATCAGAAGTCAAATATTTTATTATAGTTATTGTGATATAATGATCTTCTGTTAAAATTTTAATATAGTTGAGTAGTCATTAATTTAATATTATTTTATTTATTTTGCTTTTATATTCACTATATTTTTTATGAATTTTATTATACATTGCATATATGTGTGTCTTTCTTATTTACTGCCAAATTTTATTGTGCCATAATTTTAAAATGAATTATAGTCATTTGACTTGCTTTATTGTAAATTACAATCATTGTTTATTGTTTGTTATTTTACTACACATTTTAATTTAGTCAGTGTCTATCAGTATTTAATTGTTATCTTGCCATCTTTAATTTGAGATATTTGCCTTAGATTATTAGGTCTTAATTATTATAGTATATTTATTGTGTTCTGTAGGATGGAGAGGCTCTCCCATTGTCACATGTTTTATTCCATGAGTTGATAGGGTTTTATATTTAGTGATTGTCATCACATTATTAAAGTGCCTAGATCCCTAGAGAGGATCATCATTTTGTGAATTTTTTCAATTTTTCTTATGTGTTGGGTCTAAGTCCACAATACTCTTTTTGCTTTAGATATAGTCCTAGAAGTCACCATTTTTTATACATTCTGTTCATGTTGTTTTGCTCTGAGGAGTCTATTTTGCCTATCACTCATGGTGTAGTTAAATATTTTCCCACAATAGTAGGTGAGGTTATTTGTGTACCAAATATGACATGGCAAAGATAAGATCATATTCAAGAGACAGTTATTCAGGTTGCTTTTCATGTGTTGTTCTTGGTTAAATATAACAATGTCCATATTGTGCTGCTGTGTTGCCCCTGACAGCCACAAAACCAACAAATGTTTATAATTTAAATACTCATTGTTTAGCACATGGTGTAATAGGCAATACACATTTCAATATATTTATCTGCATCATTTAGATCATTTCACCATGGATTTGTAAGTTGTTTAAGATTAATTTTTTTATTATTATGTGGACAGTATCTCAGTATAATATGTGTGTATGTGACTTGATCAATATCCTCTTTTATATATAAATTTAAATCAGAATAGAGTCTAGCAAAATTAGTACTGTCTAAGACTAACAGTTATTAGTATTATGACAGCCTATATATACATTCCCAGTCAATGTAATTTGATTAAGGTGGATTTTCAACAAATTATTTTCTGCTCAGGTATGACTTGAGCTGCTGTTATACTTTTTGGTAAAAATACAACTTTTGCTATATGGATTGATTAGCTAAGTGTACTTTAGATAAATTCATTAATGTTAAACAAATACCTTGATTGAGGGTAAATAGCTTATCCAAATATTTTTGTTTGAAGCCTTAGTTTATTTATAAGTGAAGTCAAGATATGTTACCTGTGTACTATTCTCCTATGTTTGACAATTATCTTCAATCGTATTGTATATAATTTATTGTTGGTGTTATGTACAAATTGTAAATAAATATTTTTTTAGTATTTAAAAAAAATCAGTTTCTGTTTATCTATATGTGCATTTGTCTTGAGTTTCTCAAAGTTCTCAACATTTACAAAGGTCATAAGTTTTACAATTCTGATTTCTAAAAGAAATCTAGGTAACAGATAAATAATCCATTCAGATCCAAATCCAAAGATTTTAAAATGGAAATTCTTACATAAATGCTTCAATTCCAAAGATTGGGATTATGATAAAGAAAATTTGAAATATACTTCATATTGCTTAAGATTATTTAGATCATTACTTTCCAGACTGCACAATATGAGTTTGTTTATTCAAATGAAAAGGTTATAACAATCACATATAATTGTTTAGATTGTGTTAAATCACTGTTTCAAAATAATAATATTATTATTTCATAAATTCTATGTTATATTATTAGATAATAAACTATCGCTACATTATAAATTGCATTATTTTTTACAAGGTTTGCTTAGTCAGTTTTTTCTATATTATGAATTTTGATATCTATTAGTTAGAGGGGATATACTGGCTATAGATGATATTAAAGTATATTTGCTAATGTTTATTAATTCCATCAAATATACATTCCCTCCTTAATTACGATTATATATATATATATATATATATATATATATATATATATATATATATATATATATATATATATTGTGACCATCTGAATGGGCACAAGGAATTGAGATGCTTTGTATCTGCATTGAATAGTTATATTATGTTTAAAAAAATGAAATAGCCTTAGAATTTTAATTTTTTTTTTACTGAAAAAAAGCTTAAATATGGATTGCTTATGCAGTTGATTGACCACTTTATAGGTATTCATTATTATTAGTGTGGTTAATGATGTACTTAATGTAAAGAAGAGGGGTTGTTTATTAATGGAATTGATACATTTTGTCAGAAAGATGCAAAGTTATTTTATATTGTTGTAGTATTGGTTGAATGGTTTCAAAATCCTTTATTCATTAATACTTATCCTTTTGACGACAATTAATAGCCATTTCAATTATATTTAGTTAAGATAGTTAATATTTAGGTTGCAGTACATGTGCATGCATATATGTCTGTATTATGTTTCATTTCATTTTCATCTTTTAATAATGGCAAACAATAGTACATTCACAATAAAAAAATTTAAATTACAGTACTTATCTTTAATAATTTAACAGATATATATTTCTTTTCAATGATTAATAGATGTTGGATAGGTGAATTATTTTATAAATTAAATAAATTATTAATCATTTTTGTTTAACAGTTAATTAATATTCATGTCTTTCAAGTTTGTAAAAGCTATTTATTTTATTATTATTATTTTTTGTCTTCATTTAATTCTAAAAAATCAGAGTGATTTTTTTTTTAGAAAAGATTTTTTTGAATATGTAATTAGCTTAGATAGAAAAGAAGCATGGGAGTAACCTTGTGAAGGGAAACTACCTTTTGCTAAAGAGAGCAATTTAACAAAGATCTCCAGTAAAAATTTGCTTATTATGTATTGTAATTGTAGCCAGTAAACAGTAGCTCATTATTGTGAAAATTAAAGCCAGTTGCTGAAGTCAAATTGATTTTAAAAAGGCTTTGGAGTAAAACTTTGAAAGGATCTTAAGAAATTTATTATGGTAAAAGTTAATTAGGATGAAATTCTAAATTTTAAAACAGAACATTAGTTTACTTTGCTCTACTTGATTTAAACATTTTGAATTAACCTCATCATAACTATTGCTCTTTTAAAAATGTATGTTGATAACATCCAGTCTACATTACTTCATTTAATTGTCATTTTAAATAAGAATAAATTGTATGAATATTATTGTTGTATCAGTAACCAATGTGTGTCTTTTAATATATCTGGAAAATGCATGCAGAACTATTTTACAGAATATATTTTAATTTTTCACTATTTTCTGTGTTATGTTTTTGTTAGGATTAAACATAAAATTAAGGATATGCATATTTTGAAAAATCATGCCATGTTTAAATTCATCATAAAGAGATGACAGTATTTATTTATCTCATATTTCTGGAAATAATATGTATTTTAAATGAAGGAAATAAAATGTGAGGTACTTCAAATCAAGTATTTGCTTAATCGAATGGAAGAATAGAAATGCGGGTGATTTTTGTTCTCTTCGATAAAGAGGGAATATAAAACAAAGTATTATTAATTGTGGGATTACTAATTAATCATGGTATCTTAATTGACAATATTTAAGAATAAACCAGGTGTATAATAGATTATAAAGTGTCAAATGCTATTCAAGAAAACTACTAAGAATAATTGTGTACTTAATTTATAACTACAACGGAATGAGTGAGATAATTCCTGTCCAACAGTAGCTAAGAATGTCTTATATTTTCATCATAATAAAATAGAAATTGATTACTTATGTGTGATATAGTAAACTCAAATAGCTCAGTTATGAACACTGGAAGTGCTAAGTCATATTTAAGTTATGATTATATTTTTTTAAGTTATCCTGCAGAAGTTTATTTTAATTTAAATTCAGTTTGGAATGTTTACCATGTTGTTTCATAAACCTGGAGCAGAGCTTTGCAAGTGAACTTTTATTTTAAGTTACAAAACAAATAACTTTTGTTTCTTTATTTTTTATTTTTTTATTGATTGTCATTATTAATGTATATTATAGATAAATAGGCTTACTTATTATTGTTTTATTTGTAATTTTTGTTATTTTGACCTTCTAGATCATCTCCGAAGTGTATCCAAATGAGGAATATGCTGGTAAAAATTGATTTTGTACAAATATGTCTTATTGTTCTTTTACGAAGGTAAAAGTAAAAAAAAAAAAATTTAATATATTATTAGAGAGGTTTATATTTATTTTGTATACTTTATTATCTCAAAGTGAGAATTTTGTTCTTTTTTAAATCAACAAACGTATAATAGAAATAGTTTGCTAGATATGAAAGAAAGTTCATGCGTAATAATTATAACTATTAAATTTTAAAAGTAACCTAAAGTTTATTCTAAATTAAAAGTTATACCTTAATAAATATTTAATTACCATGTTGCCTGCATAGTGTATAATTTAGAGTTAATTTTATGTATACTTTTATTTGCGGTTGTGTGTCTGTTTTCCACAATTATGACATTTGTTTGATAAAGTTCAGTTTGTGAGTATTTTATGTATAAATTTCGGATGCTGTCATATTCTACTGAGTTGAATGGATTAGTATGTTATCTGTATTATTTATCTGCCAGCATGTATTTATAAAGTTTGATAATTAGAAAAGCTTTGAGAATGGAAAGAAATCTGATTGCATTCTAATGTTTGTAGGGATAAAAGATTTTGCTTATTTAGTATATGTTAATAATTTTCCATGAGTAGAGCCTAGTTTATATTATATTCATATGATTAAATGATATTTTTTGAAGTGATATTTTCTTAGAGCCCTGGTGATGAGGAAGAAGTCCCCACCAATAGTGTATTTAGAAGTAGATGAGTTATTGTTGAAGTATGATTAAATGATGTTTAGGAAGTTATGTGATGTTTTACTTAGATTCTTGGTAATGAAAAAAGGTTCCCCACCAACAGTGTACTTAGAATCAGATGAATTATTGTAGAAGTGTTCAGTAAGAGTTTATCTGCTCCTCATTTAGATTTCCCTTATAATGTATAGTCTGTATAATCATGAAAATATAGCTATGTGTTAATTAATATGTGGCCAGATAAATTGTTAAATTAATTATTGATGTAATATTGGTGTCTTATTTTATTGATGAATTACGACATTGTCCGAAATAAAATAATTGTATGATATTTTCTTAATGAATAGAGAGTTTGTAGAAAATATTATTTTATATTTTTGCTGCTTGAACATGCACACACACACATAATATAAATAATACCGCATATATAAAGTATAGTGTTATTGAAATTAAAATGAGAAATAAATGTTTTTTGAAATACATTACATTCATTTAAATAGAAGTATAAAGTTATTGAGATTAAAATGGGAAATAAATATTTTAAAACACAGTGTATTTATTTAAATAAAGGTTATAAATCATCAAATCATCAGAATGAACATGATTTTGTTGCTATGCATGAAAGGTATACGTAATTGAAAGTGATTATTTAGTCAATTAGATAAAGTTGCTTTGTGGAGAACCAAATATAATTAATTTGATTTATTTTATTAATCAATAGTAATATCCTCTCAAAAGTATTTTTTGTGCTAATAATATAACATGTTGTTTATTTAGTGTCATGTAGATGAAACATGTAGGCAAAGCATGTGTTCGAAGTCAGAATATTTAAGTTTTGTTGTTAATTTGCTTTGATAATAGGGATAATCCCAAACTGATGCTCAAAGTTTATTTGATAATTTAAAAATCTGTAAGACAAATAGTCCTATTGTAAAAATATCATGTTAAACTAAATTTCTTTATTGTAATAAATGATTTCTTTTAGTTATTTAAAATCTTAAAAACTGTATCTTGAGTTATTCTTGTGTACATTCGTGTTTCCATTTCCACATCTCCACATTTCATAAATCTATTACAAAATAGATATATTATTTTAGAGTTATAATATTAAATTTGCTGGTATCTGACAATATTGTTTTCCGTAATCCATACATGATAAAGAACATTTGCTACTTGATAAACATATTAGAAAGGTTGCCAAGTTAGTATATTTGTTAGATGATGATATGAGATTAAAATACCCAATTTCTGTCATTATCTTATTATTGAAACACAGTAAAATATTTTAGTCAATCTGTTTCATTACATTTCATCATACTTTAGAATTATAACTTATGGGCCAATGTAGTTTATTTAATTCAACTGTGTTTGTTAAATTCCCCATGATCTTATTGTTTATTTCTTGATTGGCATTAAAGTAGATGTTTAGATTTTGATATGCCAAGTCATAGAATTGTTTAGGAATATAATTATAGCAAGCTGACATATGTTATACTTGGATTAACAAAGAAATTAACTTGAAAGAATATTTTAATAGGTTGTATAAATAAACATTGTGATTTTTTATCACACAATTAATGAATAAAAAGGATTTACATTATATTTAATGTTGTGTAATATTTCTTCTTTCATTTACTTATAATCATATATCTTATGAACTTCCTATAGGCTCCCCCTGAGCTGAGCAGAACATAGACTTAATTGAAGAGTCTCAGTAATAATTTTGTATCATATATCTTGTTATATTGTTCTATTCATTAATAGAGCTGGCGCCTGGGCATTTCACTCATGTAATGCATATGAGCGGTGTTGGGAGTATAGGTTATAATATATATATATATATATATATATATATATATATTGTAAGGATCGCTATAGGTATCATTCCCATCCTTACCATTAAATGCATTTGAACATAAATATATACATGGATGTGTTGATTTATAAAAGCTAATACATCTATTGAACAGTTTAAGTTGATGATATATAACAGTATGAATAAAATTATATTGTACTTTAATAACTGGAAATGTTTGAAACAAAATCATAAATTTCTTACTAAATTTCATTTTATTAATATTTTAAAATAACCTTTGACAAAACAATATTTTTCAAAGAGTGGAGAAAGTTTTGTAAAGAAAAAAAAGTAAAGACGATTTTATAATGTAGTGTTGTAATGCGAAAGGGAGAGTAAACCTGATAGAATGTATGCAATAACCATAACAACAAACAACAACTTTTTTTTCTAATGGCTGGAAGAATTAAAAACATGTATAGAAAAAGTTATACACAAGATCTTCTTCTATTTATTTATTAATGACAGCAAGTCAGATAATTTGAAAACTATATTTTGGTAAAAACATTTCTTAACATTTTAAACAAAGAATAATTGGATGCACAAGGATACATAAAACTGTAAGTTGTTTAATTTGATATATACATGTAGAAAGAAAAAAGGGTAAAACTGAAATGGAGGAATATTACTATGCTTCCATTGGAATTGAACTTTTACATGAACTATGGAAATTAAAGAAACAAATAAATTATAATCAGTTGATTGAAACATAATATGCACTAAGATTTTTTTTTAATTTTATTTATAGGTCTATTGAACTATTCATTATAAGACATGTGAAAAGATATTTATTCACGTAATCAAGCGTTTGATAATTCTAGGACTGTTGAAAATTTAGACTTAATAACATTTATTATAAAAAAATTGACTTTAATCGTGTTTTGTTCATTATATAGCTATAACATGCTCACTGCTGATATATAAAAAAAATTATATATATATATTAGTGTAAGAATGATGCAGGTGTGCTAAAAGTCATGAAATCTCAAGGCAACTCAAATGGTTTTTGAAGAGGGCGATGAACACGATCTATAGATATGAATTCCCGCCATCACATATATATGTATACAATGGCTACCAAATATCATGTGAAGTTTTATAGATCAATTGTCAAAGTTGCCAAATCAAGGATTATCCAAACTACTTGGTCAGCTTGTGGGAGGTGGATAAATCGTTGAAGGCACTAATTTGAAAAATGAAGCAAGTATAAGAGATGCTGAAAATTCCCAATTTATAATTAATTTTTCCATTTAAAAGAAGATACTCATGTTGATCAAGATGTTTACAGAATCATTCATAAATGTATGTTGATATGTAAGTGTTTGTTGGTGTGGTTGACATGCTGATGTTATAAATTTTGTAAGGTTATCTCTCCTTTATTTTTTTTTTACTTCCATATTGATTTTTTTTTGTTGAGCTGGAAGTACTGAAAGAATTTAAATGTATGCATTTCATAATGTAAAATGTATTTTTGAAATTAAAAATATAAATGGTTCTGTTAGAAGAGAAAGAAGAACTGGACTATGATGAAATGAGTATATAGGAAGGTAAGACTTACTCATTGACCCATTAAAAACATAACATTTAGTAACAAAATTAATTATTAATCAAACCCATATTAACCACTTATTAACAAGTTGCATACTAACCATTACTTATAATTACATATAATTAATTTAATCAATTGATGGCAGTTCCAGTTCTCATAACTGATAATAGTCACAAATGAATCCATGAATTCAACTATATTTACAAAACAATAATTTGTATATTAGTATGATAATATTATCTTTATTTTTTTTTTTTTAATTTAAAAAAAAATAGAAAAAAAACAAATAATGTCATTTGTTTAGATAGAATTAATGATCATAATTTATTTTTTTATTACATGATGGCATGAAAGGTAGATGTCGATGTATACCAAGAATGACACATAGTTGATGATATTATTTTATGTATTTATTTTTTGTTGTTGTTTTTGTTTGGATGAGATTATGTGGAAGTGGGAAGAATCATATTTATGGTGTTTAAAAGTGTATATTTATATATTTAAATGTGTTATATTAAGTTAAAATAAATTTGCTAATTTAAATTGATCTTACATTAAGGGTTGTATGTACTTTGTTGACAATACATCACTGAGATTATGTATCTCTTGATATGGAAACATACATATAATAGGTACTACTCAGATTATGACTGGGTTTGAATTCTGGGAATCTAATGGATCGACATGAAAATTGGGTGGATCATGTATGTGTTACCAAATGAGTGCAGGTTGAATGGTAGTAGAGATCTATTTTGGTTGTAGTGTTGCAGGATCTTTTCAATTTTCTATGGACGTCTGGATTTTTGTTTCAGTATATACCATGGAATGAATTTAGGTAAATGGTTGAGGGTGGGTCATCTGTCCATTACATATATATATATATAAATTTGTATTGAATTATATATATATATATATATATATATATATATATATATATATATATATATAATTCAAACAAATTTATTTAATAATCTGTATTAAATAAATTTGTTTGAATTATTTATATATGCAGATTCAGGATATTAACTAGATTAAAATGTAATTTAAGTCATTTTCATTACCATAATTATAAAGCTATTTTAAGAACAGGGTTATGTTAGTTAAACAGACAGAAGCAATCTGTTTAGGTGTGGGTAATTAATTACCCACATACATATTGGTCTTTTATGTGTGCATTGTGAGTGTGTCTTTATACAGTACACTTATGTGTTTACATTTTGCTACACCTTCTAAATGGGTTTATGGTGACAGGCTGCACATTCTTTAGTTTGGGTATGGTTATTTTTCTTAGAACTGGAAGACGAGGGTCCACACCATTTTTATAAAGCCTATCTGAGTTCCTGAACTTATCTGCTCATATCTAAATAGCAGCAAACCATCTGGTATCCAGGGCAACCAAACAATTGATGCTGAAGCTCCTGAATAATTGCTCACTCGCACTGCAGATTTATTTTTAATAGTTCATATAGTGTCATAGCATATACATATGAATCTAAAGGTAACCAGTGCTTTTCCTTTTTATCAATTAATTTTTCAGCTTTAGAATGAACTTTAAATCTTGGTATTCATCAACTCTGCTAAACTATCAACTTATAACTTTAGCAAAACAAGAACAATAGGATGGGCATGTTATATAAATAGACATGATTTATGAAGCAAATATGCATTTATTTTAATATATTATTATGAGACAGCTGTACTGATAACAGTCAAATTCACTATGAAAATCCCTACATGTATTAAATACACATATTTAATATTATATAATCCTTGCCACTGTGTTACTTTATTTTATATCTTTTGTTATTATGTTAATAAACATTTTAAAATACAAATTTGTGTCATATCTTTCTTGTTCATGGTTCTATTTCAAGCCAATCTACATTATCTTATTCAATTCACATTATCCTATCCCAATTTTGTAATGATTTTATATGCTGTGTATATAATGCTGAAGTTAAGATACATAGTGTGTAAAGTAGTCTATTCCACCCATTTAGTTAAAGCAGTATTTATTCCTTGAGTCTCATGTTTCTACCTCACAATATTTTTATAAAATTATTTAAGATATTTTTTTTATTTTTATTTAATCCCCAGGAATTCTTAATAGTATTAAAAGATATGTGTGCAATACTCTAAAATATATAAAAATAATCAAATATAACATCGCATGAAATTCATTCTAAAATGTCATAATAATACATACTTCATGGCAGTGATTCAAAAATTTTAATATCAAAGAAATATTTTTTATTTACTACCTACAAAAATAATAAACCTACTATTCTGAAAAGAAACTTTCAAGAAGCAGTTGTTTATGTCTGTGGATTAACCAAGTGTGACATTCCTAAAAGTCTTTTATCATCTTTTATTTAAATAACAAAGACAATAGTCTTTTTTATATAATTTTTACAAAAAATCATTTAATATGATTCTAAATGCATTTAAAACATTTTGAATTTTATGAGCTTTGAGAAGATCAAGACAAAAGACCTGATCACAGAGATTTTTAAAATTGTACTTTTCATTGGAATTTAATAAAAGGGAAATTATATATTTTTATTATGTATGAGGGGGGGGGGCAAAAATAACCAGAATATTTCTCTGGTTTTTGTATCTGTTATATTATACACTTCTGCTATTAAATACTTATTACAGGAACACTTCTGCATCAATATACTAAATGATATCACCATGCAAAATCATTGGGTCATACAGAACATTTGTTTGTAAAGTTTGTTTTGTGTATTTGTCTTTTGTTTATAATGGCTAAAGTTTTCAAACAATTATCACTAATTTTTATTATGCAAATAACATTTTTTATAATGGTCAGGCATTTTATCTATATGTTCTGGAACATATTATGTGATAAAACACAAACATTCCACTTTGTTGCAAAGAAAAGAGTGCAAACTTCACCCCAACAGTATTACATCTTAAACCTTTGAATATGAAATACTTAATTAAATTCAGCATGTACAAGCTTATCTATCAGCCATACTTACATCATGTCACTTTGTGCAGTTTTTTAAATGTCTCAAATGAAAAAAAAAGTTCTACTATTTTTGCAGGCTTAAAACTGGTAGGAGATGGGGATCTGACAGAGTCATTAAAACATCAGATTTCAAGTGTGACTGGACCATTTTAAAACAGTGACAAACTGTTTTAGGTTGATGTACTGCTTTAAATAGATTGTATTTTTTAAATTGATTCAATTTTCAATGCTTACAAATAAATTTACATTTTTATGACAAAAATCTTGTTATTTTGGGGTCCCCCTATGTGTGTATTTGTTATAACTATGCTATGTTCTTTTTTTATTATTTAGAATTCTCAAAGAAAATGTTGCCATATCAGGTAAACTAATCTATTTTAAAATTTGAATATGTATATATTGTAAAAGATCAACAAATATACCTTTATTTTAAAAAGTCATTTGTTGGATTAAAAAAAATCTATTTGATTTTATTTTTATATATTGAGTGTTATTATTGTTTATAGTTATTAGTTATAGTTATTGTTGTTTGGATTTATTATTTTGTTTATTTGTTAATGGTACATGGCTTTAATTGTTGTTGTCGTTGTTGTTGTTGTTGTTGTTGTTGTTGTTGTTGTTGTTATTATTATTATTATTATTATTATTATTATTATTATTATTATTATTATTATTATTATTATTATTATTATTATTATTATTATTATTATTATTATTATTATTATTAATGGTGAGATTTTTAATAGTAATAGTGAGTATATTCTAATTAATATATGTGTATATCACTATTATAAATAAAAAAACATATACATTATTAGTTATAAAAAAATTATTTTATTTTAAGTGATGATAAAAGAATGCAATGTTATTATTTATGTATATTATTTTTTTAAAAGAACTGTCAAATAAATTTTTGATATAATATTTTTATGTGATTAATATTTTTTATTTGGAATATTATTGTTTTACAAAACATATGTAACAATGTTTTTCAAGATTGCATGTTCTGAGGCATGTGAAAAAAACAACAAAAACAACAGAAAAAGAAGCCATTATTAAAATTGTTATTAAAAGAAACTGAATGACAAAAAGCTAATTGTACTTTTATATTCAGTATCTTCATTGGTCAAGATAATTGGATAAATTACTGTAGTAAACACATAAACCATGGTTGGCTAAATAATATATATTGCAGTCAAGAGACTGCACCTTTTATTTTATCCCAGATCAATTTAAAAAAAAAACTAAGCAAAAACTCAACATGAATTTCACAGCATCTTAAGCTGAAATTTAATATAGCTATCTAGAAATCTACAATGGTAAATTTAATAACAATTTGGAAGCAACTAGAATTAATATATTGGATTCAACATTTCAATTTTTTTTCAAGGAGAGAAATTATAAAAAATAGAATATATATATATATATATATATATATATATTCGAACCCGTCTGTTACAATATATATATATATATATATATATTGAAGTGGTAAATCTGTGGTACATATTTAACTTCAATGCCTGATGACAATACATACCTGTAAAGTAGAGTTTGAACCAATTTATATGTTTATTTGGTCATCTAGGAATGTTAAGCATACACATATACATGTATCACTTCCACCCTCTTTATTCAAAATGGTTATGTGTAACCAGTTGAATTATTATTTTAGCTTAAGTATATTTTATTTCCAAGCTTGTAAATTCCCTTCACTTAGATAATTGTGTATGTGTGTATATGTATTACAGATATAAAAATAAATACAATTAATGTAAAGCTAAAGCAATGTCAGAAATTCTAGAAAGTATTATTACAATTTAAAAATGTCATTCTCATTTAACTATTTCAAGTCAAACTAACAAAAATCATATTATTAAAGTTATTTGCAATTTTAAAAAAAAATACATTTAAATAATACTTTCTGGAACGTATTTGTTTACATCTTCCAATATTACCAAATTTCAAGTATAGGTAGAGCAGAAGTTCTAGGAATGTGCAAAAAGAGTTCAGATCTCTCTTCTCTTATATTCAATTAGAGAGTGAAAGCAAAATGAACTGTGAGTAGAAGAAATTTTCCTCCCTGATCTTAGATTGCCTTTATCCTGCCTTCCTGCCATGCAATCGCTGCTTGAGAACTGTTATGTTTAACTGTAAAAGAACTATTGGAAGATGCCTACCATTATTTTGTTGATAGTGCCTTCACATCTAAACTTTGTATACATTATCCTAAATGGCTGCCATAACTTCTAACCATAATTTTTAAAGGTAATCAATTTTGCCAAATAATGAACTCTTTATATTCCTCACTTCTTTCCTAAATTTTACTTGTACTCATAATGTAATCTTTATTTATTTGGTAACTGCCTATAAACTTAATTATTGTTAAATTTGTTATTTTCTCTCTTAATTTGAAAATCTCATTTTATAAAATGCTAACACAGAATTATAGTTTAAATCTATCACTAGTTTTTAAGTTTCACACTTTAGTTATTTTTTTTATGCAGCAAAACTTATTTTAAACTATGTATTTTATTAAATTAATTTTAGTGTGCTAATGATTCAACCTAGCAAACTTATATCATTTCAGCCACCATTCCGATATTTTTGGAATATTTAAATAGTTAAACATAAAATTTCTTATTGAACGCAGTTCACTTTGTTGAATATTTTGAAATATATGCTTAATGGTGGATTGTTTAAAACGTCATATTATGGGATAAGATAAACTTTTTGTTGTTGATGCCATAATGTTCTTTAAATAAATCTGATTATTAATTTATTTTAATAATTATTTATGGCTTTCATGCCATTAAGCGTTAATTCGCTTATAATATACTATCATTTAGGAATATTTGAGGCTTGTTAAATAGGAAATAATATTTCCATCTTCTATATTTGACATCCTAATTTGATAAGATTTTACATATGTTGCTGAGTGGGTTAATATTTTATCATGGCATTATGCATGATACTGTTATTTTATTAAGCTTAAATTAATGCATTAGTCATTTAAGATTTATGACATATTCATATTGCTTACATATGATAGCATTTTCAAGATTCATATTTTGCTTTATCATACTTATTCCTCCGGAACTTGTCTAAGAATGAGAGTTGGTAGCATCGATCTTAGGAAAAACATTAATTTGTTAAGGCTCTTCATTGGATAACATCGGCAAACATACTATGGAACCTTATTGTTCATCTCTTTTAATACCATCTTGTTATAAATACAAGCGATCTATTATATTATAAAGTTTTTAGTCCAAAGATGGACATAAACTCAACTTTTAACACTATCATTATAGTCAGCACTGCGAGTTCTTTTTATGTATAGTTTTCATATTATCTATAAGATGTGGCACAGTGATGTTTGTAAACCCTCATTTAATAATTAGTTGAATATTTTAGGATTGTCACAATAAAGCTTATTTAGGTTAAACCATTCCTCATTTATACAGGCCCAAATATACTCATGAACAATAAATTATGTAACTGTCATACCAAGAGTAATCCTCTCTTTGGAGATGAATTTATAAACATCATTTATTATTACTTATTGTAATGATCATAGCATTGATAACATTAATTTATTATTATTTATAGCTCATTGGCATACTAAATCAGTTGCCTATATACAAAGTAATAACCACATGAAATCAGTGCTATGTTTCTAATGTAAATTAAATTATTTAGGTTCATTAAATTATGTTGAATTACTCATGCGTTTGTGTCTTACTGAATCTCACTCATTGAATCCCATTTAATCTTTATAATAATATTAATATTAGTTAGAATTATAACTAATTACTTTAATTAGATATTTATCTCTGGGTTATTTTGTTCTTGCTCATTCTGGATGGATACTATATAAATTTAATGTTTCTTTTGCAATGCTAGCTATGTGCAATTTATTTAAATTTATACATTTTCCCCTTACATAAGATATTTGATTGAGACAAGATTTAATATTATTTATTTATACTAATTACCCTATAGATCTCATGTTTCTCTGCTGTGACTCCAGGACCAGAATGAATAAAATTTTATCTGTTATCATCAGAAGTGTTGTTTATAATATTATAGTTTTAGAGAAGAGCAAATAGGGCAGAATTCATGATTGCTCCTGACCTATGTATCTCAGGCATGAGTGGATTTAGGGTACTTTTGCTTAGATTCTAAACCTTGTTAAATGAACATACAATTCTGACCAGTACAGGATTTTTTTTTCTTTCTTGGGTTTGGCACTAAGCAGAATCATATATATGATAAAGCCTTTCAGTCCAAAGACAGACATCTTCTCCATTTTAACACTATCATTATAGTTAGCACTGTGAGTTATTTTATGTGTAGTTCTCATATTATCTATAAGATGTGGCATAGTGATGTTTGTAAACCGCTCATTTAATAATTATTCAAACATTTTAGGATTGTCACAGTAAGGCTTATTTATGTTAACCCATTCCTCATTTGTACAGGCCCAGATATTCTTATGAACGATAAATTATTTAACTACCATATCAAGAGTAAACCTCTCTTTGGAGATGAATTTATAGACATCTTATGTCATTACTTTAAAGTAATGATCATACCATAAGTAACATTAATTTATTGTTATTTACAGTTTATTAGCATACTAAATCAGTTGCCTATATGCAAAATATTAACTGCATTAAATCTGTGCTATGCTTCTGATGTAAATTAAAATTGTTTATATTCCTTAAATTATTATGTTGATAATTACTTATGTGTTTGTGTCTTACTGAATCTCACTCATTGAATCCCATTTAATCTTTATAATAATATTGATATTATTTAGAATTATAACTACACCTGGGTCTCTTTTTATGTGACTTATTTAATACAATTTTGAAGTTACGTGATTTTGAAGTTCACTGGAAGTCAAACTCCAATAATGCGCTATTGCTTTAAATAATAAATTTTCCGCACTTACATTATATTGAAAGTAATAGCACATTATTGGAATTCGAATTTTATCTTAGTAATTTCAATATTTTCAATGCTTTATAATAGTAAGTTATGCAATAATGAAATTAAAATCATGATTTCCACATTTTATGTATACACACATTAAATTTTCCAAGATTATAATGTAAATTTGTTCAAACATTGTCCGTGTTAATTTTGCATTTTAAATCACATTCTGTTTTTGCTTTTTAAAAAAGAACGTAATCAATTATTAATCATTTAGTGTCTGCAAGTTTATTTTTAAAAGGTGAATAATAGCAGTGGGCACAATTAAATTTGTCAATTAAAATCTGATATTTAATTGTATTTAACAATTTAAAAATTACTTAAGGCGACTTGAAATTAATGTTATATGAAATTTGATGTTTAAACGGAATTGAAAATTAAAGACAAAAATAAGAATTTAGTTTTTAGTTGTTAGTTTCATAAACAATTAATAAAATCATCATCTCAAAGATTAATTAAGTTAGCATTAGTTGTATTTCCTCAGTTGGCAAATGAACGTGTTTTTCGGCAAATATCGATAATAATTAAAACGTGTATAAAAAATGTAAATTATGCACAAAAATATATTATTTTGAATAAAATTAAATATTATAGTTAAAAAAAGTTTGTCTTGTATCAATTTTTTTTCAAATTTGAAATTTTTTATTAGTCATATTTTATTTCCTTATTTTTTTTTTTTTTGCGTGAATTTTAAAGTAATTTTTCGTTTGTCCTGTACTTTTACGTGAATTTTAAAAAATCATAGACCACATACCCTTTTTTTCAATGTAAGTTACGTCTATTTTTGTGCAATTTTGTTTGCGTGTGCTTTCTGAGGAACCTATCTATCGCGTAAAATGAGACACAGGTATAATTATTTTAAATAGATATTTATCTCTGGGTTATTCTGTTCTTGCTCATTCTGGATGGATACTATATAAATTTCATGTTTCTTTTGCAATGCTAGCTATGTGCAATTCATTTAAATTTATAGATTTTCCTCTTACATAAGATATTTGATTGAGCCAAGATTTAATATTATTTATTTATACTAATTATCCTATAGATCTCATGTTTCTCCACTGTGACTCTGGGACTGTAATGAATAAAATTTCATCTGTTATCATCAGAAGTGTTGTTTATAATGTTATAGTTTTAAAGAAGAGCAAATAGGGCAGAATTCATGATTGCTCCTGACCTGTGTATCTCGGGCAAGAGTGGATTTAGGGTACTTTTGCTTAGATTATAAACCTTGTTAAATGAACCTACAATTCTGACCAGTACATGATTTTTTTTTCTTTCTTGGACTTGGCAACCCAACCATTTGGGGCCTCGATTAATTAAATCTCACACCCTGTAGACTACTTATCTTTTTGTTGGCTCAATCATTGAGGCCTCTATTAATTAAATCTTACACCCTGTAAAGTGCTTATGTTTTGGTGGCTTATATTTTAATGTCTCCAAGATTATCTAAATCTAGGTTCATTAATTAATTTTGTTGGTTAAATACCATAACCTATATGAGTAAAACAGTATTGTTAGTCAAAATAATTATTTAAAAAGTAATAAGATAGTTAATATATATATATATATTGTACCGGTCAAAACAGTGTGCTCACTTAACAAGGTTCCAAATCCTAAGCAAAAGTACCTCGAATCCGATCATGCTCGAGATACACAGGTCTGGAACAATCCTGAATTCTAACCTATTTGCCTATTCTTCGAATCTCTGACCCAATGAACAACAATTCTGATGACAAAGTAAAATTACTTTAAATCCGTGCCCATAAGCAGAGCGGTGGAGCATAAGATCAGACTGATGATGATGATCGAGGTCGGAGTAGCCCAGGAATTACATTTATTATACTTATTTATTAATGCTAAGCTCTTAGCCAACGAAAATAGTTCTAAATATTAACTATAAACTAATAATTCAAAACAAACCAGGATTTACATGAATATATATATTTAATAAATGTAGAAAATGCATATATGTGTTACAAAATTGTTTCACGCTTGGAGGGATCTTATACATTTTGAAAACTTGGGATTTGTTTCATAAAATCCCAATTACATCAATAATTGAATAAATACCATTTTATAGAATGTGTCATAAGTTGTGCGGGGTTAATATGTCAATTTACAAGTGTTTACAAATAAAATGTTGTGGATGTACAAACAATCTACAAGATCGGAACAGATTCGGATTACAGAAAGATACACGATAATTTAACATTAATCATTTTGACAAATAAATATAAATGTATGGTCTCAATCATTTATTTACAATCTTAAAATCATCACATATGTTTGATAGGCATTGTTTGGACATAGCGTCTCTAGACTAAGTATACATAAGGAACAAACAATGCACGATATTTACGAGAATGAATTATACAAATTGATTTACGTCTCTGGGAATCGATAAAGCTTTTTAAAGAAAAGCAGTTTTTAGATCAACATACTGAACGTATTTTACGAAATGAATCTTTATCTTTAACACATCATTGCGACTTTACTAAGATTAGACAACTGATCAAGTTAATAAGCAAAGTAACGGTACTAGCATACAATAACGAAAATAAGGCCTCAAGGCGATTGTGGATATTTCATCATTTAAAAGAATACTTTGAAATGAACTTAGATTGGATATGTCCGCACCTTCTGGCAGAGCGATATCAAAGTAGAGGCTGAGAATGAGACCCCAGATCATTATGTACTGCCATCTGCAGCACATAATCCTCTTAAACTTTACATTCAACCGAGAGTAGTGTCTCTGGTTAGGAACGATTTTGAAAAGAATGATGGGAGCTTCATGCTTTCGATGTCCCCAATAATAAAACGATCAAGAAATGGAAAGATAAAATATCAGAAAAGAAAATATATGCCAGCAGCGTTTCTATAATTTTATAATATCATTTAAAGTTTGAATATGGTCTAACCTCTCGCGCAATAATCTGTTTCCAATTCTGAGTCATTTATCTAATCATAATGAATAATAACGCTTCTATTTACAATATTATTAAACTAGCCACATTTATATTTAAAGAATCGATTCCCAAATACGTATTAACTGGTGGAATTTGCCCTTCAGGCATCAGCAAAAAGGAATGGATTAATTATAAGAAAGTTCACAATCTTTTTAAAATAGAAAATTAAAGCAAAATTCATCCACAGTAAAAGTTTTTAATTTACTTTAAGAGTAACGAATTTAAAATGAAACCAAACTCGCCAGCAATTTCTATTTAATATAGACAAAACTCTATTGATAAGATTTAAATAAAGCCCACCCTTTTCCCAAGTAAAACAATTATTTCCCCCCTTACTCGCGGATTTAGCGATTTTGGCACATTAAAGAAAATAAATTATATCTATACATTAAACAAAGTATATGAAATCTTAATGGAATCACACACATTTATATATAATTTAATTAAGCGTGAAAGGTAAGTTAAAATACATGATATTAATAAAAGATTACTGAGAGAGAGTTTAAAAGCAAAATTAACAGAAGCTTATAAAACAATATATAAATTAAGACATGACGGTTGAACTATAGATTACAAAAGTATTGACTTATAAAGGCAGTTCTATGTTAAAAGGTTACCTAAGAAAAAAAAAAGCATGGCGGCATCATTAGCAATCAGCAGTCGGAAGCAATCATGTTGTATGGTCGGCCAGATGGAACATGGCACTTGTAGGCAGACAGTTCTTCGAGAGAAGAAGAAAAAGGTGCTAGATTCCACTACTCAAAATTCATCGCGCAGAACTTGCGTTGGCTTCTTAGAAGTAATTAACTCAACTGACTAAACTCCTCTGAACTTAACTACAACCTGAAGGTAAACTGAACTGACTTCCTTTGTTCTGTGGTCCCTTTTATAACATTTTAATACTGCCCAGAATGCAATCTCATCTACCAACCTTATCACTGTAATCCCTTTAAAAAAAAGCAACATTTAATTAGCAAAATATTTTCAGTTGATAAGGCCTGAAATACCATTTTTAACTGTTTTGAAAGATTTGAAAACAACTGATAAACAATTTGTTTTTTTGATTGTAATTAAGATTTATAAATTTTAATTATAGACAACGATTTGACCAAGGATAATTTCAGTATTTCAAGCCTTCCCCATTTTTTTCTTTGTTGTTACATTGAATGCACACAGATATAAAAATAATTACAAATGTATTTTCCAGCAATAAAATTATTGCTTTAGTCAAAATATATATACGCATCGCTCAAACTACTGTTTCATTTTTACTAAACAAAGATTAATTTCACTAATCTTTAGAATGATTCGGCATACAGTGTGTGAGTGAATAGCATATATTTATAGCAGGGTCTAAATTGCGGACCCCTAGGAGGTTAGTGTAGATGGTGACACATGAAGCATCGATGATGATTAGACATCAATTGGTTCATTCTTCCCCACTTAAAATGATAAACAAAAAAAAATCAATAAAAAAAAAAAACCTTAGTTGGAGTCTAATATAATATTGGTGAGAAAAACAACCTTAATAAATGAGCCTGAAAAATTTGCTTCTTGTTGACAAAAAAAAAAAACTGCCTTATATGACTCACGTTTCTAGTATGGAGAAGAATCTTTCATTTTGATATTTTACTGCAATTTTTTTCTCTATCAACTGAAATATTTGGTATGAGGATTGGGTGGTGTGTAGGGTTTCAATTGTCGTGCATTATAGATGCCACTAAACCCATTTTCTCCTTCCAATAGAAAAGCATTTTCATGACATCTCTTCCAAACAAGATATGGTCCACTATACAAGGGAAAAATTTTTTTAAATTCCTTTTTTACTACACTGCTAGTCTTGGGGGATCTCAACCATACTTGATCCCCTTCCTGAAATTGGTGACATTGCATCCGTCCCCTCTTTATGCAATTTTCGGCTGCCTGGGTCAACCGTCTTCTAGCAGCTTCTGGGTCACGAATAGGGTCAATAACTATTTCATCTAGTGGCACCAAGTTTGAAAATAAGTTGCGACATGGCTTCCCATAATGAAGGCGTTCGGGCATAAAACCAGTAGACTCATTTATTGTCTGCTTTATACAGTTAACTATTTCTCGAGTTTTATTTACCCAATCCCGGTGGTTAGTTGATATGTAGGTGCGAAAGAGACGATTGAGTTCTCTCATGACTCTTTCGCATGGGTTAGATTGGGGATTCCTAATCGATGTCAACCGATGAGTGACTTGTTGCTTCAAAAGCCAGCCATTCCATTCCCTAGAGGTGAAGGCTGAACCATTATCTGATAGAATAGAATTAGGTTTTCCCACCTCAGGGAATTGTTTATCTTGGAGGGTCCGAATCGTATTCCTTGAGTCTGCAGCCCGGACAGGATACGCTTGTACATATTTGGAAAAAACATCATAGGTCACGAGTAAATATTGGAAATTTCTAAATTTGGGCAATGGGCCGTAGTGGTCGATTGCAATTAACTCATTGAGCCTTGATGCAGTTATGGGTTTCATAGTTCCAGCGTAAGACTTGTTCGGAAACTTAGTCCGGGCACACATTGCACATTTCCGTAACACTGTGAGGATCTGTGTGTACATACCTGGCCAGTAAAATTGATGTCTCAAGGCTTCCTCAGTTTTCCGTGGCCCATAATGTCCCAAGGTTTTGTGGACATGTTCGATCAGTTGCATCCTAATCTTATTTGGTGTCATGATTTTCCATGGGCTCTCCATGTCTTTGGTCTTACATTGGAGGATTCCATCTTTTAAACGGAATTGGGAGTATCGCCGTGCATTTCTTTTGTTTGTACACATTAGGTGATTGGTTCCCAGGTTGGAGATAATGTTAGCATATTGGTCATCTTGCCAATATCGTAGATTTGTCAAATCGGTTTCCATAGGGGTCTTCGTGATTGTGGCCATGATACTGAGGGTCTGGTCATTCAGCTGAGGATTTTGGATACTGGCAGGTACAGGATGGCGGCTTAGGATATCTGCCACAATGTTCTCACATCCTGGGCAGTAAGCCACTCTGTATTGAAACTGTTGGAGGGCCAGGCTCCACCGGATCAATCGATCATTTGTAAGGAAACTCTTATTCAAGAATTCCAAACATTTGTGATCGGTTACTATGACCACATCAGACCCCAGGAGAAATTGACGGAATTTCTGGCACGCCCAAACGATTGCTAGGGTTTCTTGTTCTGTGGTGGTATAGTGTACTTCGGCTCCCTTTAAGGAGCGGCTACAAAAATAGAGCACCTGATGCTTTCCTTCTTCATTAATTTGGAATAACAGCCCCCAATCCCTGCTTGCTACTATCAGTCTGGACGTAAAAGGTCCTTGTAAAATCAGGATGACACAACATTACAGCTTGAAGAAAATTTTTTTTTATGTTCTCAAAATCCTTGTCATGGGCTTCAGTCCATTCCCATTTATGATCTTTCTTTAGTAACTCTATCAGCTTTCCTGTCTCATGAGCAAAATTTGGGTAAAACCGGTGATAGAAGTTACAAAGGCCCAAGAAAGATCGGACTTGTTTCCGAGTTGTTGGTTTGGGGAAGTGCTCAATGGCTTCTACTTTGTCAGGGTGGACTTTGACCCTGTCCTCAGTTACAACATGCCCAAGGAATGTAATTTCTTTTACCGCAAAGCGACTCTTTTCCAAGTTAATAGTTATGTTTTCTTGGGCACATTCATGGAAAAATTGTTCAAGGCATTTCAAATGTTCAGTGATGTTTTTTGATGCAATTACTATATCGTCCACATAGCAGACCATATTTTTCTGTACCTCTTTGGATAGGACTTGTTTTAAACATCGCATTAGACCTGCCCCACTATTAATGAGTCCAAAGGGAACTCGCTTAAACACATGGGTATGTCCTCCATACCGAAACGCGGTATACTTTCGGTCACGAGGATCTAGGGCCATCTGCCAATAACTGGCGGTAAGGCCTAAGGTAGAAAAGATCATCTTCCCTGCCAACTGGACAAATACCTCCTGGACCGGTGGCGGGATGTCTCTCTCAGGGATGGTCATGCTGTTTAATTTTTGTGCGTCCAAACATAGCTGCAAATCTCCATTTTTTTTCACCACAACTAATGGATTGTTATAGGGAGATGGGCTCCGCTCAATAATGTCCCACTCGTACATCTGTTGAATCTGCTTTTCCACCTCATCCCGGTACTGGAATGGGATGGGGTATGTTTTGGATTGGGTGTATGATTCCTCCTTCACTCGAATTCTATGAGTATACCTCTTTATTTTTCCAGGAGTCTGGGCAAACACCTGAGCATAATTTTCTAATATGCTTTGGATACTTCTTTTATCTTTGGACTCTGTAATAGCTGAGTCATGGACCTTTTTTTCAATCAATGCGGAATCAACAGGCTGGATCAAGCAGCTCTGCTTCTCAGGTACAGCTTGGTGGGTCACTTTGAAATGTGTTGATTCATTGTCAAACAGGCATTTTCTTCCGAAATAATCGATAATTCCATGATTTTGGGTTAGAAAGTTGGAACCCAACACCATATCATAGATCAGTCCAGATACAATCAAGAAAGTATGGCCCATCAATCTCTCATTGATCTTCACCTCTAGCCAGATTTGACTATTCTCGCTCATGATTCTTTTCCCATTAGCTAAGGTCAACTGGATGGGACGTGTTGGCAATTGCATGATTTCCCATTCTCTCTCTACACTTTTAATCCATGCCTTTGATACGATCGATGCTTGGCTTCCTGAATCCACTAGCGCTAATACCTTGGTGGATTCTATCATCACTTCAATAATAGGACACAAGCTTGTGGTTGTAACATTCTCCGTGTTTTCTTTTTCCCATATTATGTTAGTCATCTGGCTACCATCTGGTTTAAACTGATTCCATTGTTTCTTTAAATATTCTGGGCATTCCTGTATGTCCCCCTTCCCTTGTTCTGAGTTCAATGTTGAGGTTCCATCTGTTTCTGGATTACTAAATACATAGTCTATTGAAACCAAAAACTCAGCCATTTCATTTATTTTGTTGATCCGGCTTATGATCATCATTTCCTGCATCTTCATCGGCATGTTCTGTCGTATGGTACGGATAATATGTGATTCTGACCATGTGATATCTGGTAGAGATCTGAGTCTTGCGGCTTGCTTTAAAAAGAATTGCACATATGTTTCTTGGTGATTAGTTGGGAATTTTTCATTGGTTATAGTGCACAAAATATACTCCTGTCTTTCTTCGCTCCAAAAAATCTTGCATAGTGCCCGGCAGTACTCTTCAAGATCTGTTGGTTTGTGTGTCAATGATCACCACCAGTCTTTAGCGGTTGCTTCCAAATGCTGGCTAGCTATGGCCATTTGTTCTCTATTGCTCAGTGCATATAGTGAACACATCACCTTCAGATTTTCCATATGTTCCTGTGGACTCTCCTGTGGTTCATCACGGAAGATCTGTATCTGCATAAATGGTGCAGTGATGGGTAGTTCCTGATGCCCCATTTTGTTTACTAGAATTCTTTTCTACTTTTTTTTGAAAAACTCTTTAAGCATGAAATTTTGGTTGCTATACTTTCTGACTTCCTTTTTATATTTCTTCGTTAATTCACTTTTATTTTTCTTTTGAAAGATAGTCAATTTTAAATGTCTCTGTGAAATATATTTTAATATTTTGCTTTAGACTTATTGTCCCTTCTAATTATTTGAAAATTAAGGCTTGTTTCTTTCTTTTTTTATTTTATACAGGATATACACCTCTCTCTCCCTCCTCTCTTCAACTGTCTTCCTTTTGCTGTTTTTTTGTTGCTGCCGACTGCTGCTGATAACAGGAAAAAATATTTGATCATCACATGTATGTGTATGATCTGAATTCAAACTGCCCTGCTGCTTGACTTTTGGTTGTTTTTCTGCACCTATAATAGACTCTTACAAAAAAAAAATTAGTGATTTGTTTCTACAATATAATGTTCTGCTCATGATAATTATACATAGCAAAATAGTGGACAATAATTAAACTCTCTCTCAACCCCTAACATCCTGGTTTGAACTCATTTTGACATGTAGTTATTATATTACTGTTGGCACATTTATATGGCGCCAGCCAACAGGATATAACAAAAAAAAAACAATTCCAAATACATCTGGGCTACTCAACTAGTAAATATAACTAAGTATTTGTTACACATTATAAACTCTATTAGATATATAATGTACAGAAAATACACTAAATATGACATATACCTTGTTATAATTTCAAGGTTTATCATTTACGGTTGAAGTACATGAATTTTATTTAGAAACATTTTCATTTTTGCATATATAACTTAAGAAACCTATTTTATATATTTGTAAAACCAGATACAGGAAAAAAAAATCACTTATGGGTGAAACACATGGGTATTGAAATTTTTTTTCATTTTTAAGACAAGATTTTTACATTTGTGGCTGTAAACATAGAATACAATATTTTTCTATAGTTGCACAACCAGATACCACAAAAACCATTTACATTTATGGTTGCAACACATGGACATTGGTTTTCATACAAATTTTTCACTTTTTATATATATAAAATCGGAAAACAAACTCGGGTAGGAAGGAAATATACATATCTATCATCAATGATCTCTTACAACCTTTTTTTAAAACATACATATAAACAGAATTCAGTACTCAGGGTATGTGGGTGTTTATATCGAAGCCCCACTTGGGCAGCCAAGCCCGGAAAAAAAAATCCACTGTACCGGTCAAAACAGTGTGCTCACTTAACAAGGTTCCAAATCCTAAGCAAAAGTACCTCGAATCCGATCATGCTCGAGATACACAGGTCTGGAACAATCCTGAATTCTAACCTATTTGCCTATTCTTCGAATCTCTGACCCAATGAACAACAATTCTGATGACACAGTAAAATTACTTTAAATCCGTGCCCATAAGCAGAGCGGTGGAGCATAAGATCAGACTGATGATGATGATCGAGATCGGAGTAGCCCAGGAATTACATTTATTATACTTATTTATTAATGCTAAGCTCTTAGCCAACGAAAATAGTTCTAAATATTAACTATAAACTAATAATTCAAAACAAACCAGGATTTACATGAATATATATATTTAATAAATGTAGAAAACGCATATATATGTTACAAAATTGTTTCACGCTTGGAGGGATCTTATACATTTTGAAAACTTGGGATTTGTTTCATAAAATCCCCATTACATCAATAATTGAATAAATACCATTTTATAGAATGTGTCATAAGTTGTGCGGGGTTAATATGTCAATTTACAAGTGTTTACAAATAAAATGTTGTGGATGTACAAACAATCTACAAGATCGGAACAGATTCGGATTACAGAAAGATACACGATAATTTAACATTAATCATTTTGACAAATAAATATAAATGTACGGTCTCAATCATTTATTTACAATCTTAAAATCATCA
Source organism: Epiperipatus broadwayi (assembly GCA_028023455.1). Lineage (NCBI taxonomy): Eukaryota > Metazoa > Onychophora > Udeonychophora > Euonychophora > Peripatidae > Epiperipatus > Epiperipatus broadwayi. The sequence continues at coordinate 4,607,880 of JAQFVV010006287.1, forward strand.
CATATGTTTGATAGGCATTGTTTGGACATAGCGTCTCTAGACTAAGTATACATAAGGAACAAACAATGCACAATATTTACGAGAATGAATTATACAAATTGATTTACGTCTCTGGGAATCGATAAAGCTTTTTAAAGAAAAGCAGTTTTTAGATCAACATACTGAACGTATTTTACGAAATGAATCTTTATCTTTAACACATCATTGCAACTTTACTAAGATTAGACAACTGATCAAGTTAATAAGCAAAGTAACGGTACTAGCATACAATAACGAAAATAAGGCCTCAAGGCGATTGTGGATATTTCATCATTTAAAAGAATACTTTGAAATGAACTTAGATTGGATATGTCCGCACCTTCTGGCGGAGTGATATCAAAGTAGAGGCTGAGAATGAGACCCCAGATCATTATGTACTGCCATCTGCAGCACATAATCCTCTTAAACTTTACATTCAACAGAGAGTAGCGTCTCTGGTTAGGAACGATTTTGAAAAGAAGGACAGAAGCTTCATGCTTTCGACGTCCCCAATAATAAGACGATCAAGAAATGGAAAGATAAAATATCAGAAAAGAAAATATATGCCAGCAGCGTTTCTATAATTTTATAATATCATTTAAAGTTTGAAAATGGTCTAACCTCTCGCGCAATAATCTATTTCCAATTCTGAGTCATTTATCTAATCATAATGAATAATAACGCTTCTATTTACAATATTATTAAACTAACCACATTTATATTTAAAGAATCGATTCCCAAATACGTATTAACTGGTGGAATTTGCCCTTCAGGCACCAGCAAAAAGGAATGGATTAATTATAAGAAAGTTCACGATCTTTTTAAAATAGAAAATTAAAGCAAAATTCATCCACAGTAAAAGTTTTTAATTTACTTTAAGAGTAACGAATTTAAAATGAAACCAAACTCGCGAGCAATTTCTATTTAGTATAGACAAAACTCTATTGATAAGTTTTAAATAAAGCCCACCCTTTTCCCAAGTAAAACAATTATTTCCCCCCTTACTCGCGAATTTAGCAATTTTGGCACATTAAAGAAAATGAATTATATCTATACATTAAACAAAGTATATGAAATCTTAATGGAGTCACACACATTTATATATAATTTAATTAAGCGTGAAAGGTAAGTTAAAATACATGATATTAATAAAAGATTACCGAGAGAGAGTTTAAAAGCAAAATTAACAGAAGCTTATAAAACAATATATAAATTAAGACATGATGGTTGAACTATAGATTACAAAAGTATTGACTTATAAAGGCAGTTCTATGTTAAAAGGTTACCTAAGAAAAAAAAACAGCTTGGCAGCGTCATTAGCAATCAGCAGTCGGAAGCAATCATGTTGTATGGTCGGCCAGATGGAACATGGCACTTGTAGGCAGACAGTTCTTCGAGAGAAGAAGAAAAAGGTGCTAGATTCCACTATTCAAAATTCATCACGCAGAACTTGCGTTGGCTTCTTAGAAGTAATTAACTCAACTGACTAAACTCCTCTGAACTTAACTACGACCTGAAGGTAAACTGAACTGACTTCTTTTGTTCTGTGGTCCCTTTTATAACATTTTAATACTGCCCAGAATGCAATCTCATCTACCAACCTTATCTCTGTAATCCCTTTAAAAAAAAGCAACATTTAATTAGCAAAATATTTTCAGTTGATAAGGCCTGAAATACCATTTTTAACTGTTTTGAAAGATTTGAAAACAACTGATAACCAATTTGTTTTTTTTTTATTGTAATTAAGATTTATAAATTTTAATTATAGACAATGATTTGACCAAAGATAATTTCAGTATTTCAAGCCTTCCCCATTTTTTTCTTTGTTGTTACATTAAATGCACACAGATATAAAAATAATTACAAATGTATTTTCCAGCAATAAAATTATTGCTTTAGTCAAAATATATATACGCATCGCTCAAACTACTGTTTCATTTTTACTAAACAAAGATTAATTTCACTAATCTTTAGAATGATTTGGCATACAGTGTGTGAGTGAATAGCATATATTTATAGCAGGGTCTAAATTTCGGACTGCTAGGAAGTTAGTGTAGATGGTGACACATGAAGCATCGATGATGATTAGACATCGATTGGTTCAATATATATGTATATGTATCTTATACTATTTCAGTGTATGTATATATATATATATATATATATATATACATACACTGAAATAGTATATGTATAATATATATATATATCAGTGTATATATATTATACATTTGTTAATACACATTCGTGACAATAAGGAGAAAGAAAATTAAAGTGTTAGAAAGGTAGTAAGAGTAGATTGGAGCAAGGGGTAGAAGAGATGAAAAAAATAATTTTTCTTTGTCAAAATTAAGTAGTGTATATCTCAGTTTTGATATTTAGAAATATCTTATTGATAATATGTTAAAAACATTTAATTTAAAAGTATTGCTTGCTATCAGATATTGTAAATGTTCGTTTCCTATTATTAGTAGCCTCAAAGCAGGTGAAGATCGTCAAATTGAGAATCGTATGACAAGCGGTCCGATGTAGTGGACATTATGCTTCAATGACATTGTTTCCTATCATAGCAGGTGAAGACCCTTTATGTAATACCAAGCAGCCAGATGCAGTTGGCAAAATCCTTAAATGGTTTACATGTTCTCATGCTAGCAAAAGAAAAGTTGCTTGCTAGTTGATATTTTAAATGTTTGTTTCTTATTATTAGTAACCTCAAAGAGGTGAGAACTTTTTATGTAACACCAAGCAGCCAGATGTAGTTGGCAAAATGCTATAATGGTTTACATGTTCTTATGCTAACAAAAGTGTAAATTGATATTCATAAATAAAGGTTGTTGGAAAGATTATTAATTTTGATATTTTGTGATAGCCTCATGCTCCTTGGAAATGATAAATAATTGAGTTAAATTCCTATATTCAAACTTAGGTTAGTCAAGCATTGTTAGTTTGTAGTAAATCATAACTATTCATGAAATAAATTGTTTTATTCTAAATTATGTCAATCCATGTTGTGTAACTTGCATATTGTCATAATATTTTCTTAGCTTTATTTTGCTGGATTATAGCATAAGTCAACTTAAACACTATTTTATGTATACATAAGATTTATTTATGTAAAATAAATTTTATAGCTGTTGCAGATTATTGCAAGGAGGTAAATAGAAGGATATATCTTGCTGATTTCAAAATAGCTTTGAAAATAAAATATATATTTATCTAGTATAATAATTGTGAATTATTTGATCATTACAAAAGGAAATATTGGTGTCCATCTCTGTGAGCATGAATAACCTAAATATTTTGTAATAAGTTATTAATCTTGCCATATTGGAATGGCGTGTTGTATTTATACAATTATAAATTTTGCCAACCGGTGATTTCATGTGTTAACATAACTTATATTGAGTGAGATTTAAACGCAAGCAAATATTTAAAAGAGAGAAAATCATACTTTGCTTTAGCTTACTGTTATATTTTGTATTATCAATTTATTAATAAAAGCTTCAGTTAATTCCAGGTGCAAAGAGAGCAGATGGAAAAGTGGCAAAAGAAGTGAAGGCATGGTGATTTTATAAATATATTTTGTATTATAGAATTAATAGTTAATAGTTTTATAATATATAGCTTAACTGATATAGAAAGATTCAAGTAGTGGAGAAAAGTAGGCATAAATAATAAAGTGGTTGGGTATCATATAAGTTAGGCAGGGCAGGAAGAAAGTGGTAGGTATGGTGGAAAATGGTAGTATAGGGGCAATTGAGGAAAAGGGATAGGCGAATAACACATAGCAAATAACAAGGTTATAGAATTAGCGCTCTCAACAAAATGAACAATAATAATTATCAGTTATTCATGATGATGAAAGGTTTATTAAAGAAGCATGGAGAAATACAATGGTATGTAATTCAGAAATACGGTGAAGAATGAAAGAAACAAGCTGAATAACAGAAGAAATAAGCTGAAGAATTCTGGAAGAAAGAAGCTGAAGAACAGAAGAAAGAATCTGAAGAACAGAAGAAAGAAGCTGAAGAATTCCAGAAGAAAGAAGCTGAAGAATGGAAGAAAGAAGCTGAAGAATGGAAGAAACAAGCTGAAGAATGGAAGAAAGAAGCTGAAGAATGGAAGAAAGAAGCTGAAGAATTCTGGAAGATGATGCACGGTCTATTAGAAAAACAAGATGAAAGACAACAGAAGATGGAAGAATGGATGGAGAAAGAAATTGAAGAATCCCAGAAGAGGGTGCAGGGTCTATTAAAAAACGAGCTGAAAGACATCAGAAGATGGAAGAATGGAGGGAACAAACTCATATAAAAGGATCACTCGCTGTCAAAGAGATGAAAGTAGAATATCCACAACAGAACATGATAAAGCATGAGGAACAATTAGGAGATTTCCCTAGTAGTCCAAGAAAAAATTAGTGATCATCTTTATGAGCCAGATAATAAGGCTAAATATGAATATGAGATGTCTAAAAATGAGATTAAGGGCATGCTCCAAGAAATCCAGATAAAGATACAACTGGATTTTAAAGAATCTGAAAAGAATGATTTAGTTATGAAAGGTCTGGATTTTCTTATAACACAAAATGTAAAACTGATTTGAACTATCAGAAAAATATGATTAAAGAAACTGATAGAAATGCTACTAATGTTGAAACATTGCCTAGGGATATAAATTTATGTGATGAAAATATTTCTACTCAGGATTCCCTTTGTCTGATGAAAAGCTTGATTCTAGTTCTCTTTTGAAGGCATAAGAAACAAACAGGATGGAATCATCTAAATTGTATGTTCCAACAGAAGTCCAAAGAGATTCTTTATTGGAATATCAGTCTAAATATGTTGAAAAGTTTATAGATCCACTCTATAATCCAGATAATAAATCAAATTGTGAAACTTTGATTGATACCTCCATCAATAAATCTGTTACAGTTAGTCGGATTTATCAAAAAGAAGAAATTTCATTTGATTCTAACACAGTACCTGATGAAAACCAAATTCAGCCATTTATTTTGAATTCTTTCAGCAATGATAAGTCAACAAGATTTTAAGATTCTGCAATGGATTTGCATGAAGATTTGTCAATTAATGAAGAGACTGAGCCTGAATCTTGTGTTAAAAGTAGAATTTCTGGAATAATGGATAGTGATAGAATTATTTTTCATGTTGAAAATGCGTTTGAAGATAGTTTTAATGATATTCCATATTTTAATAATGCTTTATTAAATGAATTTTGTAAAAATGTGTTAACTGATAAGCAGTTTGATAAAAGTAATTGAAAAGTTCAAGCATTAGATAACAGAAATGAAGAGCTACCTTTTCACAAAAGTGATTCTCTTTTAACAGATAAAATTGAACCAGGTATCTTTTTATTTGAATGTGCTTCAACATCTTTTGAAAGTCCTAATAAAGAATCTTCAAATAAAAATATAATATTTGAAGAAACACATGATTGTTTATAAAAAAAAAAAAATTTTGAAAAGCAAAGTATAAGTTGTGGAAAAAGAAAACTCATGCCAAATGATTATTTTACCTTTACTGCTCAGAATTTTAAGAAAAGAAGGTGTTTTAGCATAACAGGTGATATAAAATTGGCAACTTATTTAAATGGTTTTATCAAAGTTGATAAGAACATAAATATTTCAATAACTAATGATATGGAAATGACAACTGGTGTAAATATTATTAAAACTGGCAATAAATGTTTGCAGAAAACTATCATCACTGATAAAGAAAATGATAAGGTTCCTCCAAAACACTGTTAACATTCAACATTGTCAATTGATATCTGAGAAAACTAGTAATTTTTATAAATTAGGTAATTTTTCAGTTGAAAAGATATGGAATTTGCTTTTTGCTTGTCTAACAGAATTATTGGTAAAAGGCAAATAATATTGAAATGTATTGCTCATAATCAGGAAAAGGATTCAATTTCAAATATTGGTGAAGTGGATTCTCAGAACAAGATGAATTTTAGTGATTCTTTAAGTAAAGGTGATATCGAAATAAATACTTGTTTGCCTAATGTAATTGATGCTAATGAAATGCAGATGGATTTGAACTATTTAGTGCATGATAGTGGAAATTCCATTGAATTGGATTCTCAAAATGAAATAAATATAAATCTTATAGAGATAAATTCTCATTTTATTGGTTTGAGTGATATAATTGAAAAGCAAATTGAAGTGAATTGTCATTATGGAAAGATTGAGAAAAATCTAATTTCAAATATTAGTGAACTCCATTCTGGGAATATAAATTCTAATTGGGATGTAGCATCTACAATGAAAACAGAAAATTATGTTAACAATTCATTTTCTGTGGATTCAAAATTGACTGTTGTAGTTACTAATAATTTTGAAAAGAAATTTATAAGTAAAGAAACAATTCCTGATTAAAAATGATAAACATTCTTTGATCAGTAAACAAGAATCTGATTGTTTTTCTAAAGCCCAAGATATTGATGTGGAAATAGCAGATTGTATTGATAAAGTTTCCATAGGACAGCATTTTCAAATAATTGTTCATGATGAAGAAAATGTTCAGATTCCTGTTAATAAGGCAATCAAAACTAAGAGTATTCATGATAAAGAAAAGTTTCGAATTCCTGTTAATAAATCTATCAAAAAATATAATTTATCCAAACTTCAAACACTTTTAGCAAACTTTATTTGTACATACACCTACGTTTCGACTGACCTGCAGTCTTCTTCAGAGCTATGATATAATGAACAAAAACAAAAAAAAAAAACAACATAAAATATATATATTAAAAACCTGAAATAAATAATCAAACCCAAATAAAACAATTAGTATAAAATAAAATGTACTACATAAATGAAAAATAAATATAAATTATACATGTGTATTCTTAACTTTATACATATATACATTCAAGGACAACTATTAATCTAAATATTATCTATTTTATTATTATTAACAATCTACTAATTATCTGTATTCTTCATAAACTTAAACTTTATGATTAGTAATTAAAATTCTTTTAATTTTAAATCATATTTATTATTTTCTTACTCATTCTTCTTTTAAAATTAATATTTTATATTTATTATTGCTGAATATTTAAAACCTATAAACTTTATATCCTTTACACTTACTAAGGCTATTCTGATCTTCAAAATAAAATAATGAAAAATCGTTTTTTTCAAAAAATTATCTTATACCCTAGCTCCCTCTATTACATATTATTTAAACTAAATATATATCCCCTACAACTCTTTATATATATATATATATACACACTTTAACTTTTATTATATAATACTCATAAATTTATATTATACTTCTTTATATGTTTTTATATATATAAACCCTACAACTTTATTTACATATATATTTTTTTATTTTATATATTTTAACTTTTATCATTATTTTTATATAATTCTTATAAAAAAAAATTTATACTGTTTTATATGTAAATATTATGCTAAGTTTATTAATTTATTTATTTATTATTATTTAATATCTGTAAATATACCCAAATTTATATTCGTATTTAACCTAACCATTTTTATCATCCCCAACTTATTTATTAACAATTATCTCTTTACATATTTACCTCTATATATCTTATTTAATAACTAAACCAATCTCATCCTAATCCCAGAATCTCTATTAAATTCTGGTTTTATCTTTCTTATTAATATAGCTTCTTTTATTTTCCTTTCTTTAATACTTTTTGTATATAACTTCATTTTTATTGAACTTTGTGTAAATTTGTGTCCTGTTTCTTTTGTATGTATATATATTGGTGATGTATTATCTGCCACATGTTGTTTTAGTCTTGTTTTTATAGAATTTTTTGTTTCCCCCACATATTTGTTATCAATCTCACTATCTGGATATTGTTTGCATTTTATCACATATACTCCATTAATTATTTCTTTATTATCTTTATTATATCCTATGTATTTGTTATCTATTATAACACCCACCGATATTGTTGGCTTTAACCCGAAGCTTCGAATAAAGATATTTGTGAGCATGGTTTGATCCCATCTCATGCGCCAATCTTACCTGTAGATAAGAATTATCTAATCAAAAATGTAAATAAGGGTTCTGGTATGTATATCTGTTATGGTAGCGCACCGAACCAGCTCAATCTCAGGGTTTGGGGATGATAGTCTAACTAGAGAGCAAAGCTAAAACAAAACTAACTACGTCTTACATGTCTATTATCATATGCGATAGCTTATTGGATAAAATCCATTAATCTAACCCAGATCTTATCGGGGTTTATCCTATTCATGACCATACCCATTACCAATAAATCCCATTTATACGCGCATATAAATATCAATATTCAAGCGCACAGCCCATTTATTCTGATCCACACACATATATATAATTCATACACGCATCAAAATAGTACAAATATATATATCAGAGCTGTTTATTTAATGTTGTCATTTATTTAATTTTAAAAGAGACTTAATATAGTAATTAATATTGAGGTAACACTAGATTCTTTATTAAGATACATTCACTGAACATATATTTTGTGCCACGTCACTTTACCTTAGTTCACGCGATCAAAGACAAGTCCGCATTTATACCTTGCCAAGAAAACTGGTCTGGTAGATATAACGAAAGGCAAATAGTTCCAATGGGGTGTATCGAATAGCATATCCCAGAGGTGGAGTAGTTGATTCACTCGCTTTGCAAAAGGTCCAAATTTTCAAAGATCTTTCGTCACCGTTTCTTTGATGAAACAAAATTTCTTTATTTATTAACGCATTTCGTAAGTCTGCTTCAGGTGAGTTTCACGACGAGTGTCCACTGGGCCGATTAACGAAACCCGCACTATAGAATTACCCCGACATTTTGGGTAGAAAAAATATTAAAACTTCTTAAGAAATATTTTACACATCCTCCTAATCTGGAGTTCAAGCCGCGTCTCTCTTCCCTTTTTTTTATATCTCCTCTCGAGCACAACAAAAAGTTCTTTTGTTTTCACTTTTAACTTTTCAAAATTCTCTCTGTGTATCCGTACGCCACTGACCAGTTCTTCCATTGTTCTTCAAAAATACCCACCTGACCAGTTTTCAGACTTCCCGATGCCAGTTATTAACTAAACTGCCTACAGCAATTAATTCATTTCTATTTCGGTCCTCATATGTTCAAGAGATTACTCAACAAAAGAAAACACGTGTTACCGACAATATTATTATAACTCAAAAAAAAACTTACGGATAAAATATCGAATAATCAATTACTTTACACAGCTCTACATATATAATTGATTGTAACCATCACTGATACTACATACGTATATTGTACACTCACACATACACTATATTTACATATACCTACACACATAACTTTCGCACTCCTTGTAACAGGGTTCGAATGACCATTTATATATATATTTTTTCTTTTTTTGTTTATACATAGTCGCTCCACATTGACACTAGCAATTAGTAATATATCACATACACGCGTATTCGAACCCGGTTTGTTACACTATCAAACAACATATGGCAGATAATACAACATATGGCAGATAATAAATCACCAATATATATACATACAAAAGAAACAGGACACAAATTTACACAAAGTTCAATAAAAATGAAGTTATATACAAAAAGTATTAAAGAAAGGAAAATAAAAGAAGCTATATTAATAAGAAAGATAAAACCAGAATTTAATAGAGATTCTGGGATTAGGATGAGATTGGTTTAGTTATTAAATAAGATATATAGAGGTAAATATGTAAAGAGATAATTGTTAATAAATAAGTTGGGGATGATAAAAAATGGTTAGGTTAAATACAAATATAAATTTGGGTATATTTACAGATATTAAATAATAATAAATAAATAAATTAATAAACTTAGCATAATATTTACATATAAAACAGTATAAAAAAATTTTTATAAGAATTATATAAAAATAATGATAAAAGTTAAAATATATAAAATAAAAAAATATATATGTAAATAAAGTTGTAGGGTTTATATATATAAAAACATATAAAGAAGTATAATATAAATTTATGAGTATTATATAATAAAAGTTAAAGTGTAAATATATATATATATATATATATAAAGAGTTGTAGGGGATATATATTTAGTTTAAATAATATGTAATAGAGGGAGCTAGGGTATAAGATAATTTTTTTGAAAAAAACGATTTTTCATTATTTTATTTTGAAGATCAGAATAGCCTTAGTAAGTGTAAAGATTATAAAGTTTATAGGTTTTAAATATTCAGCAATAATAAATATAAAATATTAATTTTAAAAGAAGAATGAGTAAGAAAATAATAAATATGATTTAAAATTAAAAGAATTTTAATTACTAATCATAAAGTTTAAGTTTATGAAGAATACAGATAATTAGTAGATAGTTAATAATAATAAAATAGATAATATTTAGATTAATAGTTGTCCTTGAATGTATATATGTATAAAGTTAAGAATACACATGTATAATTTATATTTATTTTTCATTTATGTAGTACATTTTATTTTATATTAATTGTTTTATTTGGGTTTGATTATTTATTTCAGGTTTTTGATATATATATTTTATGTTTTTTTTTTTTTGTTCATTATATCATAGCTCTGAAGAAGACTGCAGGTCAGTCGAAACGTAGGTGTATGTACAAATAAAGTTTGCTAAAAGTGTTTGAAGTTTGGATAAATTATATTTATATGATATTACGGCAAACATAAAGAAAAGTGTGATTTTGGTAAATCTATCAAAACTGCTATAGATAAAGAAAATACTCATGCATTTATTTCTACTATTGAAAAGTATAAAGATGTAAACATTCATGAAATGAATTTATTTAATGCTGAACATATTGATCCTGCAACTAGTAAAAATATCATCTTTAACAGTAGTAATAATGCTTTTGATATGGAGATGAATACAAACTCAATATTAGATAAACCTAAAATTTTTAGAAATATTAGTTATACTGATACAGAGATTTGTAAATCCTTACTGGACAAGAGTATTTGTATCCATCAAAGATATAACTAGCAACATGCTAGATTAAAATTAGACCACATAGCAAAAATTAAAGTAAGAAAGAGATGTATTCCTCATCATAAAATTTGTGTAGATCAAGTGTGTCTTAAGGTTCTTAAGTATAATAATACTGCATGCCAATTAAAGTTGCATATACCACCTGATCCGGGGAAAGAATAGTAAGTGTTTTGAGATTGATAGGATGGCATAATGCATCAGGATGGTCCATTGATTTTCAAAAGGACTTAAGAGAATAAGGTGATCCCAATTAGTATATTGTGATTAGAATTTCATGAAGTGAAGCATAGACAAAAGAGTAGTAAAGAGAATATAGATTAGATTATTACTGTCAGATTGACCATGTGTTTCTTTGCCACTTGGAATAATTTTTAAAGGTATAAGTAAAATCATTTTTTAACAATTTTTTTGTTTTTCTAATTAGGGGAATGTGAAATGGTGAATATGTGGTACATATTTAACTTCACTGTGTGGTGACAATACATACCTTTAAAGTAGTGTTTGAACCAGTTTATGTTTATTTGGTCATCTAGGAATGTTAAGCACACACATATACATGTATCACTTCCACCCTCTTTATTCAAAATGGTTATGGGTAACCAGTTGAATTATTATTTTAGCTTAAGTATATTTTATTTTCAAGCTTGTAAATTCCCTTCACTTAGATAATTGTGTATGTGCGTATATGTATTACAAATATAAAAATAAATACAATTAATGTAAAGCTAAAGCAATGCCAGAAATTCTAGAAAGTATTATTACAATTTTAAAATGTCATTCTCATTTAACTATTTCAAGTCAAACTAACAAAAATCATATTATTAAAGTTATTTGCAATTTTAAAAAAATATGTTTAAATAATGCTTTCTGGAAGGTATTTGTTTACATCATCCAATATTGCAAAATTTCAGGTATAGGAGGAGCAGAAGTTTTAGGAATGTGCAAAGAGATTTCAGATCTCTCTTCTCTTGTCTTCAATTAGAGAGTGGAAACAAAATGAACTGTGAGTAGAAGAAATTTTCCTCCCTGATCTTAGATTGCCTTTATCCTGCCTTCCTGCCATGCAATCGCTGCTTGATAACTGTTATGTTTAACTATAAAAGAACTATTGGATGTTGCCTACCATTATTTTGTTGACAGTGCCTTCACATCTAAACTTTGTATACATTATCCTAAATGGCCGCGATAACTTCTAACCATAACTTTTAAAGGTAATCCATTTTGCCGAAGAATGAACTCTTTATATTCCTCACTTCTTTCCTAAATTTTAATTGTACTCATAATGTAATCTTTCTTTATTTGGCAACTGCCTATAAACTTAATTATCAATAAATTTGTGATTTTCTCTCTTAAGTTGAAAATCTCATTTTATAAAATTCTAGCACAGAATTATAGTTTAAATCTATCACTAGTTTTTAAGTTTCCTGCTTTAGATATATTTTTCACGTGGCAAAACTTATTTTAAACTATGTATTTTATTAAATTAATTTTAGTGTGCTAATGATTCAACCCAGTGAACTTATATCATTTCAGCCACAATTCTGATATTTTTGAAATATTTAAATAGTTAAATGTAAAATTTCTTATTGAATGCAGTTAGCTTTGTTGAATATTTTGAAATATATGCTTAATGGCGGATTGTTTAAAACGTCATCTTATGGGATAAGATAAACTTTTTTGTTGTTGATGCTATAATGTTCTTTAAATAAATCTGATTATTAATTTATTTTGATAATTATTTATTGCTTTCATGACATTAAGCATTAACTTGCTTATAATATACTATCGTTTAAGAATATTTGGGGCTTCTTAAATAGGAAATAATATTTCCCTCTTCTATATTTGACATCCTAATTTGATAAGATTTTACATACGTTGCTGAGTGGGTTAATATTTTATCATGGCATTACGCATCATACTGTTAATTTATTAAGCTTCAATAAATGCATTAGTCATTTGAGACTTAAGCCATATTCACGTTGCTTACTTATGATAGCATTTTCAAGATTCGTATTTTGCTTTATCATACTTATTCCTTTGGAACTTGTCAAAGAATGAGAGTTGGTAGCACTGATCTTAGAACAAACGTTAATTTGTTAAGGCTCTTCATTGGATAACATCGGCAAACATACTATGGAACCTTATTATTCATCTCTTTGAATATCATCTTGTTATAAATACAAGCGATCAATTATATGATAAAGTTTTTAGTCCAAAGATGGACATAAACTCCACTTTTAACGTTATCATTATAGTAAGCACTGCGAGTTATTTTTATGTATAGTTTTCATTTTATCTATAAGACTTAGTGCAGTGATATTTGTAAACCACTCATTTAATAATTAGTTAAATATTTTAGAATTATCATAATAAAGCTTATTTATGCTAACCCATTCCTCATTTATAGAGGCCCAAATATGCTCATGAATGATAAATTATGTAACTGTCACATCCTTTATCATTACTTAAAGTAATGATCATAGCATTGATAACATTAATTTATTATTATTTATAGCTCATTGGCATACTAAATCAATTGCCTATATGCAAAGTAATAACTGCATGAAATCTGTGCTATGTTTCTAATGTAAATTAAATTATTTATGTTCATTAAATTATGTTGAATTACTCAAGTGTTTGTGTCTTACTGAATCTCACTCATTGAATCTCATTTAATCTTTATAATAATATTAATATTATTTAGAAGATAACTTATTACTTTAAATAGATATTTATCTCTGGGTTATTCTATTCTTGCTCATTCTGGATGGATACTATATAAATTTCATGTTTCTTTTGCAATGCTAGCTATGCACAATTCATTTAAATTTATAGATTTTCCCCTTACATAAGATATTTGATTGAGCCAAGATTTAATATTATTTATTTATACTAATTACCCTATAGATCTCATATTTCTCTGCTGTGACTCCAGGACCAGAATGAATAAAATTTCATCTGTTATCATCAGAAGTGTTGTTTATAATGAGATAGTTTTAGAGAAGAGCAAATAGGGCAGAATTCATGATTTCTCCTGACCTGTGTATCTCGGGCATGAGTGGATTTAGGGTACTTTTGCTTAGATTCCAAACCTTGTTAAATGAACATACAATTCTGACCAGTACAATATATATATATATATATATATATATATATATATATATATATATATATATATATATATATATATATATATATATATATATATATATATATGCGTTTGGAAACTGATAATTATCATTAACGTGATATTTTCTTCAAAATTTAATCTTGGTTTAGAATGTATTCAAATATTAAAAAAATATAAAGGAATAAAACAACAGAACAAGTTGAACTTTGAAAAGGTAATAAATAACTTTATTAATGTAAATGATATATATATTTTTGAGATCAATATTCTTTTTTTTTCCATTAGAAAAATGAAATGTTTTTGTAAGTATAATTCTGTTCTATTTAAGCATCTTGTTTAAAAAAAGAAAACAAACATTTTTACAAATGTCAAAATTAAAACTTAAGTATTTGAAATTTGTAAATAAAGCTATAAGTTTAAATTGCATATGGGTTATTATATTTTTTTAATAAGTGAAATTTGTCTTTACAAATTTTATTATCCAAACTTTTTATTATTTATACATCCTAATTCTTTTAATATTTTTATTTATTTACTTGATAATTAGATGTGTTCTTAGGGATGGATCATAGATTGTGTTGGTTTATTAAGGGTTACTTATCAATTAGAAATCATCATTATATATATTTCTGTGTGTGTATGTATACAAGATAACAAATAACAAAATGAGGTGAAATAAGTTCCATATTCATATGAAGTTATAAGTTAGCACTAAATGACTGAGTAGTCAAAGATATGTTATATTTATAGGCCTGAGTGAGCCTTGTTGTAAATAATAAAAAAGAGTATTCAATGCTTGTAGTAATAAGTATAGTTCAAAAGTGGGTATAATATATAAACCTTTTATACTGTAGTGGAGTAAATTTTAATGATTTCTTTTGATTTAATGATATTTAATCGATTAATCTAGCTTTCAGAGCTGATCTATTATCTATTTTATTAATTTACAATATTTTACCAGTCAATTATTTACTTATTTATTTATCTACTTTCATTTTAACTCCCTATAATAACTCTTATGCCAAAACATAAACAACAATTCATATATTTACTGTATATAATATACTTTTATTTATTTATTTATTTTTTAATTTAAATATTTGGAAAATATAAATATTGGTTTGTGTTTATATTAATGTATACTTATTGAGCATGAATGTTTCTTTGACTATTTAATATATATACTTATTGCAAGTATTTTTTTTTTTGTATTTGGGTTTGTATTTTAAAAAAATATTTAAAACACTGATACTACTTAAAAATCAAACCATAATATAGAAATAAAGGATGTACCATTTGTTTTATAAGTAATGTCTTTGTATTTTATTTCAAAGAGTATTAATATTTTATTCTTATTTTTTTTAGTGCCAGAGTCATTATGAAGTTTATTAAATTCACAACTTAATGGAGAATAATTTTGTATTCTAATTATTATTTAGTTTTGAGGTCACTTATATAAGTCAATGTTCATTGATATATTTAGATATTCATAAGTTTACTTATTTAATGTGTATATTAGATTCAATAAAATTCTCTTTGTTTCTAATATATATATATATATATATATATATATATATATGACTAATATATATATATATATATATATATATTGTTAGTCATATTAACCCTGAGAATAAATTATAATGATAGGTCTCAGTATTGCTCTGTGCAATTTTGATTTATTTCATATATAGCCAGTTGGAAGAATATATAAGTAATTTCTTTAAATATCATTGGCATAATGTTATCCATTACATTTTGGTTCCTCAATGATTGGGACAATTTTGTCTTTCTTCATTTAGATTATACTATCTATTACATTTGGCTTTCCCAATGATTGGATCCATTTAAATTGTTAATATCTTTCTTTATATGTATATTCCAATCTATTATATTTGTCATTCAATGTATTGGGCATTTTTTCTCAATATATGTGTATGATCTGCTATGTTTATATTATTTAGATTGGATGATATATGCATTCTATTACATTTTGCATCAACATTAGGGCTTGGTTAACTGATGATTATTGTTGAAGAGATTGTACTATTACATTTGATGCCTAAAACGTTAGGCTTGATTCATTATGATTCATTTATGATAATGGAGAATAATAATACAGTTATATCCTATACTATTGCATTTATCGCTTTCAACTGGAGCAATCATGATTCTCTTACATTTGGTACCCAATGATTGGGGCCATTTCAATTGGTAACAGACGTTCTATTACATTTGGAACCAATGGTTAGGGCCTTCTTTTTTCATATGTGTACTTTCATTTGAGATCATTTAGGTTACATATGTTCTATTACATTTGGTGCGCATCATGGGGCCTTTTTTCTTCATATGTGTATTTTTCTTTGAGATCATTTAAATTACATATGTTCTATTACAATATGCATGTGCAAAAAGTTTGTATGTGAATAGTTGGACTAGATAGGTAGTTGCATGTATTACATTTATGTATTTTAAAAATAAAGCTAAACTAAAGGAGATATTAAAAATATCAGACATGATAATTTATAGTATGTTGGTTTCTGAAATAATTTGGCTTTTATTCCATCTTGTTGCATCATTAGAGTTCTTGTTTGTGTTGTATTTAAAGATATTTTAGGTCTTGCTGACATATATTTATTTGAGGATAAGCTCATTTTATTTAATGTTGAAGTATACATAATTCTGGAGAAATAGATAGATGATGAATTCATCTTTAGTTAGTAAAAGGATATGTATATTTATAATATTCACTTAGGTGGCTGCAGTTAATATAAGATTTACTAAGTTAGTTTAGATTGTCTTTAGGTTGAAACTTTTAATATATCATAGTATAAATAACTTGGCACAATTGGCAGAAATATAAGGATTTGTTCAAATCTCTAAGAAACACATATATAATAATACATCTGATGTAAAATGTATTATATTCATTGGATAAATAATGATATCCTTTTCTTTAGTTTTCCCTTTCCAGCACTTCAAACAGAATTTATGAAAAGAATTTATGTTGATATTTATTTTCTTCATGTAAATACCAAAATAAATTGTAGTTTATAATGATATTGGAATTATTAAAACTAATAAATTTATTCTTGTTTACCCTGTCTCAGTTTTATTATAAATAAAATGTAAATATTTTTTTCAATTTAATTTTATATTGTGCTTTATTTATTTTAATCATTTATCCTAATAGATTTTAGTCTCATAACCTGCTTAATAAAATATATTTACCTTTGAAATTAAAAAAAAAAAATTTGATTATATAAATATATTTTAAAATACATAAAATATCGTTTTAATTCTAAATTATATTATTATGGAGATGTAAATTTTAAAATATATAGAGTCTCATTAATTACATCATTTAACCTCGCTATTATAGAGACTGGCAAAGCTTTTCCCTTTTTTTTTTTTTTATTAAAGATTAAAGGAAATTTTTTTACCATATACCATTATAGAATTTGGCAGTTAAATTGATATATTATAATAAAGTTTTCTCCCCAATCCATTCCCAGTTACATATTTTTACAATATATATCTTACCATATAGGACTTTAATATAATTGAAATTACAAAACTATTTAATAGTTTTACATGGTGTATAAATATCTTACAAATTTCATAATTGTTTTGGCTTTTCAAATGATAGCTATGATGAACTGTCAGTTTTATATATTCTTCAATGATATTTGAAGATATGGTATCCAACATTGTATGATCCACACCACCTGATGGTGCTGTTTTCATGTAAAAGCACAGAAATATGTCATTTACAAGGCCGCTTCATATATTTTACAACCTGTAAACTATTCAAACACTTGATGGTGAAGCATTCAATACTACCCCCACATTGATAGAATATGAATATTATCTGCAACATGTTATAACAATTTCTATAGATGTTACTATTGAATATTTAATAGCATATCATGTCAGGGTGTCTGTAGTTGTAATGTCAAAAACTATACCAATACGTATTTCAAAATAGTTAGTGTTAAACCTAATGAAAGTAGTATGAGGTGCTACAAATTCTAACTATTTCACAAACATCACTACTCCCCATGAGATCTGGCCCAATATAAGAAATGAGGAGGGCAAAGCTTCATTCAGCAGAATTTCTGTAAAAGTAGCACACTTTGCAAGAACTTGCAAGAACAATAATAAAATGGCAGAAAACCAGACTGCTTTCAAGTTGTTGAAATTGCCTGATACAGCACCAGCAGTGATGGCCTTCCTACAGCAAAAAATATTTTGCTGACAGAGAAGAACTGTGTTTGTAGTGGAGAAATGATATTATGGCAGTGTAAGAAATATGAAATGGAATGTCAATTGCATAAATGCTGTCAGTCTTCTATACTTAATGAGATTTGTTTGTTGTGGTGGCCCCAGTATTAATTGTTAACTAATATAATTATTGAATATGCAAACCTGAATTATACTAAACTAAAATATAGTAGCTCAACATATATAAAAATAGGTTTTCAGAGTGGAAATTTGTGTGTGCTAAAAAGCAATATAAGATTATATGAGCGTATCTAATTGTCTGTCTACTGTTAGGATATTAGCAATCTCCACCTTGAAGGTTGACATAGCACAATTAATAAAATATCAATAAGCAAAGTAATAAAGGCATATCTGCAGATTGAATAAATTAAGAACAATAACTAAGATAGTTATCATGTTTAACAAAAATATTACTAGTTTAACTTTTAATTAGGCAAGATTTTACAATAGTATTATTTTAAATAAGATTACATTAAGAGACTTAATAATTACAAATATATTACAGTTTTAATTTTTGAGAGTACATTTTAATTTAACAGTATGTGCACATTTGTGGTATAGTTAGCTTATAAGAATTATTAGAGTGATTTATTACAATTTAGTTAAGAGCTCTGCAGGAGATTTAATTACTGATCATTTTCTTGTTGAAGTGACTTGCATGGCAAAGGCACTAACATTCTCTGGTGGGCTGCTTCATTTTGGTGGCTTTTTTTGGTATGCTGCTGTTCTGGACTTCCTCCATCTCCTAGACCAATTACCGACATTGTAAATTTGGGCATAGTGCCTGGCTGTATTTGATTTGTTAAATGATGAGAGTCAGCTTCTTTTGAATTCAAACTGGGGATTTTTATATCAAATTATTCTCACCCTCTCACAAGACATTAACTTGTTTACAATTTTTAGTTTTAAATTCTTAAGTTTTAATAACTCTAATAAATTTTAGCAAAGACTAAAGATGCAACTAGCTGTTCAATAATTTTGTCTTTGTTTTTTTTTTAATTTTAATTTTAAATCATCTTTGAAATTTTGGTTTTCAGTTTACAATTTAATGAAAGGTATTTCTGAGAAACTGATGACTTTGATTTTCTTTTTTTAAAAAAAAGGATTTAAGTTGTCAACATTCTACTATATGTAAAAGACAGTAACCCCTGAATTTAAGATTTATATGTAAATACAAACAAATTTATAAATTTAATAACTTAAAAGAGATAATTTAGAAATGTTGCAATGTTCACAAAATCTATCACATTAGAGTTTCCTTCGCATATATACATAGGTGTGTTTCTACACATACAATGATGTTTACAATTTACTTTAGTTTAATCATTTTAAAATATAACTATGTATATGTCATTATATGCATACAGATTTGATTGATTAATTAATTAATGAATACAATATAAATACACACATACTCATTAATAGAGCTTATTACATACTATTATAAAAATGTAAATAATTTATTTTAAAAAGGCAAAATGTACACAATATAAATACATGCACATACTCATTCATAGAGCACAATATAAATACACACATACTCGTTAATAGAGTATATTACATACTAATATAAAATAAATAACAGTGAAATATCAAATCCAGACAACCTGCATCTAGTAACATTATATTTATTTGTTTTTGACTAGCAACAGAGCCATCGAGTGATATGGGTCATACCAAAGATATAATTCTATACAACCACTATTTTCCTTGCTTTATATCCCTAACATCTGAGCTAGATATGTAATATATACAGATACAAACTTAATATAAAAGATTAGATTATTTTCCATTGACAATGTCATAACATTATATTTAAAAGTAAGTAAAGAAATATGAATCAAAGTATTATTAAAAAAGATAAAGTAGCCATATTAAATTAAAAAATTATTTCTATCCAAATTTGTGCTATAGTATATTTATTAACAATTTTTTTCAATTTTTTTTTTCATTTTAAGTTATTTGTTGAAGTGATTTGCATGCTACAATAATACACCTTTTTAATAGTATGTTTAAAGATATCTTATATAACTAAATGTAGAATTTTACTATAATTTTAAATTAACTAATGCAAATTGTGTATAAAAATAATATTATGCAACTGTGATTAAAATATTATTTGAAATAAATTATATATATATATATATATTACACAGAACCCTTAAGATGTGAAATGCCCTACCAAACAGAATATCTTATATTCGAAAATTATGGCAAATTTGATCGGAATTTAGATGCAGTGTGTACAATGGGAACAGAGCTAATTAAAAAAAATGGAAGGAACTTAGATTGTAAACATGATACAATATATGATGTACAGAAAGAATTTCGCTGTGGTAGGATATATCTATAATTTTATTTTATATAATTATTTTCTTTCTATTCTCAGAAGTTATATCATTTAAAATGAACCTTTGTAGTTTTATTTTATATTTATTTACTTCTTTATTGATTGATAATTTTTGTTTTAAGGTTTCAAAAGGCTTAAAATATTCAGCTAAGAAAAAAATATTGATATATTATTTAAATGATTTTATACCATATAATTTTTTTATTGTTAACACAGGCTAAATTATATCTAAAATTATCAGCACACACATATAAATATATTTACATATATTATAGTGTTAAGCCTAGAATTTAAAAAAATGTTTACATTTGTTGCCTGTTTTGCATTACTTGAAGCAAGTTATTTGCTAATTAATTAACTTATTTTGTTTGCATAAGTGTTAATTAAATGATTTCTATTTTTTTTCAGAATGTGTATTTTTCAAAACATTCCAAACTATAAATAAATTTTTGAAAAAAAAAAGCTTGTTATAATTTAAACTTTAATTAATAAAGATTGAATGACAATAACCATTTATGTGAAAACTTTTGGTTAAGACTATTAAATAAAAAGCTAAATATCAAAAGTTTATTATATTTATTTTATAAAGATTAAATGATTTATATTTTATTAATCTCTGAAAATTCTAAACACTAATTTTAAATATGTGTAAGAATATATCAAAAATTATATCAAAGCATTATTATTTAACCTATTCTATAATCCCTATAACAATGTTATGTGAAATTACGAGACAAGAAAGAACAGCATAAAATAATAATATAGAATAAAAATTTGCTTACTTACAATCTAAATATGCATCTTATAATATAATATGTTTCCTTTGGTGTACAAATAACAGAATTCCCTGCTAGAATTTAAATAGAAAATGGGTCAAACACCTTTTTCTCCTTCTAATTTCTGCCTATATGTTCGATGACTATCATTTTACTTGCATTTATAAATTTCTTCATCATCTTTTCTGTAAGAATATTATTTATAAATATTATTTCAGAATTCTGATAATAAGTTATATTTCACAAATTTCAATCTTAAGAAAATACAAAATAAGAAATTTATTTCATTATAAAATAAGTTGTTTTATTATTTATTACATGACCAGAATTCCTTGAAAAGAGTTCCTTAGTTCTTAAGAAACCAAAGAGAATTTTTCTAGAAAATCGAAAGACTTGACAAGTTAAAGATATTTGATTTTCTATGAAGAAATGACTTGCAGGAGCAAATTCAATCTGACTCATCTAAAAATAAAAAGATTTGACATCACTATAAATCGGTTACTCTTTGTCCTACGTATAAAAATCTGCACTTTTTGGAAAGAGGGAAAAAAGTTCTGTAAGATGCTGCCCTCTCTTGAATTATTTTACAAGTAAAAAATCAATAAAAATGACCAAATATGTTAAACAATACCAAAGCTCTGCCTTCTCTTGGATCTGATTGGCTGTTTAAATTTTGACAACAAAGAAAATGGCTGCCAAAAAATAAAGGGTTATGATCGTTTTTTGTTTTATTACGAAAATGATAAACGAATGTTTTAAATCATTTTAACAGTATTTTTTGATGAATTATAAATTTGTTTTAGTAAAATAGTGCTAAAAAAATTATTTTAGAAAAATAGTTAAGATTTTAGCAAGAATTATTTATTTATTGCAAAGTGGGAAGAAATCATGATGTAGGCAAATCTTTTTGGTTGGTGATTACCGTTTCTTTTATTTCAACCGCTATCGAATATTTTGCAAATTATAAATCAAAATTTATTTTTGAAAAAACTTTCGTTAACTTTCATAATCTGATGAATTATTAATATACTTTTTACAAACTAAACTAAATAAATCATTTTTTTATAGCGCGATGTTTGTAAACTGTAATATTTAATACAGCATTACGCTGTTGCACATGTGCTTTGAAAATTTTAACTATAAATGAATGAATACTAACACTCAACCACATGATAAAGTCTTTGGAAAAGATAGAATGGCCACCTATCTTTTTGAACCCAAATGCTTTTGTATGGGCGAATCTTAAGTGCTTGAGAGTGAAAGCTTGAATATATTAAATAATCACTTTAAATTACTATTACATGCTTGAATGAAAGACGCTATTGAAATTTACTAGAATTTACGATACGTCATTCTTCTTATTTGATATTAAATGTATGTAAATAAATCATTTTTATAGTGTGATGTTTGTAAACTGTAATATTTAACACAGCATTAAGCTGTTGCACATGTGCTTTGGAGATTTTAACTATAAATGAATGAATACTAACACTCAACCACATGATAAAGTCTTTGGAAAAGATAGAATGTCCACCTATCTTTTCGAACCCAAACGCTTTTGTATGGGCGAATCTTAAGTGCTTGAAAGTGAAAGCGTGAATATATTAAATAATCACTTTAAATTACTATTACATGCTTGAATTAAAGACGCTATTGAAATTTACTAGAATTTACGATATGTCATTCTTCTTATTTGATATTAAATGTATGTAAATAAATCATTTTTATAGCACGATGTTTGTAAACTGTAATATTTAACACAGCATTACACTGTTGCACATGCGCTTTGAAGATTTTAACTATAAATGAATGAATACTAACACTCAACCACATGATAAAGTCTTTGGATATTCACGCTTTCACTTTCAATAACTTAAGATTCGCCCATACAAAAGCGTTTGGGTTCAAAAAGATAGGTGGCCATTCTATCTTTTCCAAAGACTTTATCATGTGGTTGAGTGTTAGTATTCATTCATTTATAGTTAAAATCTTCAAAGTGCATGTGCAACAGCGTAATGCTGTGTTAAATATTAAACTAAACTAAAGTAAATATAGTATTAAAACGTAAATACATTTTGACAATTGACTTTGTCTTCAGTTTGTGAACTGGCCAATTAAAAGTTTTGATTTTTAACTCATTCGACCAATAATATAATTAGTGGTTAAAAGGTTAACTATTTAGTCATCCAAGTCCAGAAAATCCTAGGTAATTAAACTTTATATATATCACGCATGTATACACTTTCTTAAAATGGCCACAGAAATTAAAATGCAATTGCAACTGTAAATATTAGTAAATCAAATAATCAGTAGGTTTTCTATAACAAATAATACATGTAGAAAAGGACTCTAAGCTATAGAATATCTACATATAAATTAAGAACAATTATTATTAGTGTGAATGGATAAATTAAATGTAATTTGTATTATGCTAATGATTTCTTATTCTATGTTTTAAATATATCTTAAGTGTGTATTTTAATGTATTGTATTAAACAGTATTTACTAATGAATAGCTCTTTACATCTCATCTTTCTTTCTCCACCATACTAATTAGAATGATACCCATAGGGTTTATCAAATATTAAGAAGACATTAATTCTAGTAAAAGGTACACATGTCAATCTAGTACAGTAACATTAAATCTCAAAAATTTTATAAATATTTCAAGTGCTGGATTGTTTTTTTTATTAAATCATTCTTATAAATGAGTATTCAGTAGCCAAGGATCATCTGGTCAGGCTTTGTAATACTGGAATATTACATTGGTAATCTCAGTGTTCGATCAGGAATGTAGACTTAAATAATTAGTCCATATTTGCTTCTTGCTTGACGTGACAGTTGTGTCGAGTAAAAGTTAAAAGTTAGAAACTTTATTACGAGACCAAAAAACGTAAATCTGTTACATTATAAAATCCATTTTTACAGTCGATTGACTGGAGATTTAGTAGATAAATAATATCAGTGATTGTAATTCAGTAAATATATAATATAAACCTATGACATATTTGATATAATGATGTGATTGGGTATTATAAAATGCAAGATTACCTAATAAATTAATTGATAGTGAGAACTTGTAGAGTATTTCATTTTAAAACTAAGCAATAATTGCATATTGAGGTAATGGAAGCTATGAATAAAATATTAATATTATATTAACATTTTCTTAAATTAGATATAAATCTGAGTAAGGGTTTATTTTGTTTAAACATTATAAATACTGTGTAGATTTATAAAACATTCTCAAAATGTTATAATTATTTAGGAACTAGTTTATCTAAAAAGAATATCATTAAATGTTAACTAAATTTACAATACTATAAGTAATATTAAATTAGCAAAGTATACCAGAACTTAGTTATTTATTGATTTGAATTTGGTTTTGTTCACTTGTAAATTAAATAGATGTCTTAGACATATACCATTTCTTAGGACGATGACATAATTTCACTGCTTATTGTAGTTTATTTTGAGATACTGAACAGATTTGGTGATATTTGAGTTGATGATCTTGTTTGTTTCCTTTTTCTTATAAATGCCATTTCAATAAATTAGGTTCTTATAAATATTGTCATAGTATTTTACTTTATTGTAGTAGACAACTTAATAATTATGTATTGGAAATATTGTTATTGCCTAGTGTGACAAATGGCTGAGCTAGATAATTTAAGCAGTTTATACAGAGTTACTATTTATTGATATATCTTTTGCTTTGTTATAAATAATATTTAAAGCATATAGGAATTTCTGAGTTATCTTGTATTTCCATATTGGGTCAGTAATAAGTGGTTGTCTAAAAATCGATAGGGCAATTTTTTTTTTTTTATTTGACAACAAATTCTGACCAAACCAATGAAGAGAGATGGTGGGATGGTGATTGTTACAAAATGTCATATCAACTTTAGGGCTTTTATAAGATGTCACACCACATTAAGACTAGATTTATATTATTCCTAATGATGTCTCAATTATGAGACATACTAAAGTTTATATATATATATATAATAAATAAAGTTTGATATCTGTATTCGTTTCACAATATATGTAATATACAAATCAATATATATATATCAAAATACAGTACAATTTAATTTATATAATTTATATAAATTGTACTGTATTTTGATATATATATATTGATTTGTATATTATATATATATATATTCTCATCCCATATTCTAAATTATTATTTCGTTACAAAATGGCGACCAATGATTGGGCTATATTTTATTCAGATTGTATTAATCATTTCCCAGTGCCATTATTCTTATCACATTACAATATATATATAAATGAAATTTTATTTGTGAGAAGGTTTCCCTATATTTTAGGAAAGTTTTTTATTCTAGATCCTACAATCAGTGAAGCTTCACAAGCTTAACCATCATGTGGATTACTCCACTTCTTTTGGAGAGATAGTAGTTCTTTGGATCTGGCTCAGATTTCTTCATGCAGCTTACTTCTATTGTATTCTTTGCAGCTTCAATGACAAAGAAGGTGAACCATCAGGCAGGCATTATCTCTGCTGTTACTTCATGGGTGAGATAACATTACACCCAAGGTGGGTATGGATCAACTGGCATCCTTTGGGGTCCACTACCCCTGCATTATCTATGCTTCAAATTTTTGGTCCATTTTGTTCATATATAAAAAAACAGCTCACAAACTAATCTGTGTCTCGGCTCAGCAGACTCTCAAGAAGAACTAAAACATGGCCCTTTTCCTTCCAACTTCTCACTGTCTTGTCCCAGAATCCTTTTCTTATCTTCTTTTATTGTTCATTGGAATGTCATTAATTACATTTCACACCTTTATTTTACTTTCTCTCATAAAATACATAAATTTTCTTCTTGTTTTTTTTTATTTTATTATTATTTTATTTCCATAATAATTGTTAATTTTCCATTTCTTTTTTCATAAAATAATTTTTTATTTACACATTATCTTTCTTTCCTTTACATAGCTATACATATATTTCAGACATCCCAATGTGTAGTTTAAAGAGACAATTTTTATTTTTTTTATAAATCTATTTATTTTATTTATACCAACGATCGAATTTTATGATTGCTAATTCTACAATCATTAACCCCCTTTTTATTTACTTTTCCCTTTAAGACTTGATCATCAACTTTGATGATCTTAATTTAATATTCCCTTAACTTTACTATTCTTAAATTTTTTAAAAAGTTGACTTTGGAAGGTGAAAGATAAGAATCTTGTTCACTTACTTTCCTTCACTTTCTTTAAGTACTATAATTGATTCTGCTTTTAATTGCATTCCTCAACTACATCATTTTGATTTTTTAATTGACGCTATCTTAAAATAAATTTCTTTTCTTTCCTACATTTATTATCCAATTTTTATGTATTAATTTACATATAAAACTCACATTTAATATATATATATATATATATATATATATATATCACATATTAATATATATATAAAATGTACACATGTGTAATCACAGTATGGGTGCTCATTACATTACACCGCTCCCTAATTTTCAAGAATTAAAATCTAGTGAACTCTGATGTGAAGGCCATTTTAATTCTTAATATTTAAATTCTTTGGTGAGATAGTCATGGAGAGACAACTATGCAATAGCTGTACATATTTAATCCAATCGATCTGAGCTAATCAAATCACTTTAATCCCTACGGAAGACTTTAATACACACCAACATTCATATAGGGTTTGAACTCTGTGAATGGCATGACAT
The DNA here is from genome assembly GCA_028023455.1 of Epiperipatus broadwayi. Classification (NCBI taxonomy): domain Eukaryota; kingdom Metazoa; phylum Onychophora; class Udeonychophora; order Euonychophora; family Peripatidae; genus Epiperipatus; species Epiperipatus broadwayi. The sequence continues at coordinate 4,635,187 of JAQFVV010006287.1, forward strand.
TTCTACTGTTTGTTCAACTTAATACAATTCTTCATTCTTTATATTTTTATTCTCAATGTAATTCCTATTATGGAATTCTTAATAAAGTGGAAAATTTTTTTGTCCAGCAAAGATAATGAGCCCAGGATTCTTACTGATGCTACATTATTAATAAAAAAACAAATTCTTAATTCTTTAAATTCTTGATGTACTCATTCATACTGAGTTTGTAATAAACTGGGAGCTTCTGTCCCACACAGATAATGAGCCCATGATTCTTGCTGATGCTACATTATTTAAAACTTAATGCACATATTCACCTGCATATTTACATCATACACAGAGATGGCTTAACCAAGCTCAGATGTGAGCCAATATAATCCCTACACACACACAAATGCCTCCATCCAAAACCTCAACCATGTATCCTTGACACTTAACACTTAACTTTACTACTATTATTAATTTTTTTATTACGTATCAATTATCCATTTAATAAGCTTGGATGTTTATTGTTCCATCCTATTTCCTTATTTCCATTTATTTATTATTTCTAGATGCATTTGCAGACTTACAGATCATACATTAAAATTTAAATTCTTTCAGCTATCACAATGGCAGTCTTATAAGAAACGTTTTATTATACTAATGGTTGATATAGACATAGTAAACTTCAGTTATTATTCTATTTTATTTATTCCTGCCTTGTTGTTTGTTTTATTTAATTACATTTTATCAGTCATTTTCCATTCTCAAAATCCAGGGCCACTAATACTCGGTCAAGTCGACAGATCCATCGTGTTAGATTTCTTTTAAATTAGTTTTTATCTGGAGGTTCTTTATTACTCCTTTTATCTGGAGGTAGATTTTTCTTCCGAAATAGCTTTAACGATTGTGCATTGTATGTTTCCCTTTATTCTGCCCCCTGGGCTATGATGAAGGTGTTATTCCCATATCATTTTTGGATAGTGTATGGTCCTTCATAAATGGGTTGAAACTTTTTAAATATGTTTTGCACTGGGTGCACCCTCATCATTATCTCATAACCTATTCTTAATTGGTTATCGGTGCCCTTTAGCCTCCATCTTTTCATCTCACCATCCTCCTCAATAGGCTACAGGCTTGCTCTGTATCCCTTTTCTTATTTATCGACTTGGTTCCCATGAATAACTTGCTGTCAATGGGCATGGGATGTTTTTCCCAAAATGAAGGCAAATGGGTTCGAAACCTGTTTACTCATTCTTTGCCCAGTTGATCATATTCACTATATGTGGTGTTTCCTTCACCCACTGGTGATGATCCTCAGGTATATATACACTAAATAAACACCCTAGCTCCCTCATGACTCATTCATGAGGGTTAGATTGAAGGTTGTGGATCGATGTTAATATGTATTTTATTCCATGTTTGTCTATCCATTTCCTCCATTCGTTGGATGTAAATGGGATCCTGTGATCCGATAGGATCTTGGTGGGGATTCCCACAATGTGAAAATGCTGTTGTTCTAATACCTTAATGGTTTTCTTAGTGTTGACTTGAGTAACTGGATATGCCACTTCCAATTTTGAGAAGCGGTCATATGTGACCAGGAGGTAGCTTCTCTTATTAAAAGCAGGTAGTAGTCCATAAAATCTATGGCTATCATACAGTTCAACTGATCAGCATATATGGGCTGCAGTGGGCCTACTCCTGAAACATTAGGTTGTTTGGTCCTGGCACATGTGGCACATGTCCTAATAACACTGGCAATGTTAGCATGAATCCCTGGCCAGTAGAATCAATGACTAATCCATCCTTCCACTTTGTTTGCCCCATAATGCCCACATGTTTCGTGGATATATTGAATTAACTGCTCTCTCAGTGCAGTCGGCATAATGATGCATATCTGCTTGTTTCTCTTGAGTTTTCGCTGTAGGAGCCCTTCCTTTAGGCAGAAGTGATTTTGATCCTTCCATAGAGTGTTCCCTTTATTTCAGATATGGGTTGATGCCTTAAATGTTCTATCACTTGTCTGCACTACCTATTCTTCATTTGATGTTCTTTTAAATTATGCATCTCACTTGCTATGGTATGTTCGTTGCATGTCTCAGTTATTGCAATGTATGCTCCCTCACATTTCATGTGTTGACTATTTGCTATGGGTACCAGCTAAGTGTATCAGCTACTGTGTTCTCTGTTACTCAGCACTACACGACTTTATAATTAAACTCCTGCAGGAACAAGCTCCATCTCAACAACCTACTATTGGCCAGAAAACTCTGATTGAGGAACTCGAGGCTTCTATGATCAGTCAATACCACAATTTCTGAGCAGACCAAGTGTTGCCTAAATTTCTTAAATGCCCATATCACAGCAAGGGCTTCCTTTTCGGATGTCATATAATTAAGTTCTGGGCTTTTCAGTAAATGGCTTATAAAACAAAATATCCTTTGTTGACCTTTATGTATTTTGAAACACCATGGCCTCTAATCTGAACCCACTGTTATCAGTTTGGATGAAAAACATCTTGCTGAAGTCCAGATAGGCCAACATAACTGTCTTTAAAAAACCTGCCTTTACTTTTTGAAAACTATATTTCTGATGCTGACCCATGTCCATAGTGTTTCCTTTTGCAGAAAATGTAATAGAGGCACCATGTCCATTGAGAATCCTTAATAGAAGCGATTGTAGAAATTACACAATCCCAGGAAAGATTTAATGTGTTTTCTATTCCAAGGAGTAGGAAATTCATGGATGGCTCTGATTTTATCTGGGTTTGGTATTACTCCCTTTTCACTAAGAATATGGCCCAGAAACTTGACCTCCAATGGCATTACATGACTTTTTTTCAAGTTGATCCTGATGCCTTTGTTTTTACATTCTTTCAAAAAGCTTTCCACATGTCTAAAATGCTCCTCCATGTTTTCTGACACGATCACAATGTCATCCACATATATCACAATGAAGTCCTTTATCTTTCCATCTAATACCTGATCTAAACATCAGACAAACCCTGCTCCACTATTTCTTAGTCCAAATGGAATCCTATTGAAGTTGTATGCATGTCCCTCATATCTAAATGCCGTATATTTCTGGTCTTTGGGATGCAGCTTTATCTGACAGTAACTGTCTGTCAAGTTGAATGTGGAAAATACCCTTTTCCCTTTAAATTTTGTAACTAACTTATCGGTGGTTGGGCATTAATGTCCAGAACTGTTATTTTATTTAGGTGCCACACATCCAACTATAATTGGATAGATCCATCTCCTTTTTTCACAGTCACAATGGGATTATTAAATGGGGAGGAACACTTAGAGATAACCCCCATTCAAGCATCTTATAAATCTGCTCTTCAACTTCTCACTTGTATTGGTATGGTATGGGGTATGCACGAGCCTGATAAGGCTGGCCCTCTTTGAGTCTTATTCTATGTTTGTAACCTTGAATGACCCCGAGAACCTCTGAGAACACCATGCTATATCTCTCTAGAATATCCCTCAAGCTGTCTCTTTGGTTATCATTTATTAATGTAGATTCTTCCACTATATTTTTCCATTCTACCTCCATCAAGGCATTTTGTACAAGAATATCTTTCCTACCCCTCCCCTTATCTTCTTGGGGATTGTTTTGTAAAATTCAGTACTGTGTCATTTATTTCAGCATAGCCCTGTTTGTAATTCACTATGCAACCCATCTTATGCATAAAATCTGAATGCAAAATAATATCGTGAATCAACCCCTCTAGGATCACCAAGACATCATCATACTTTTCTCCTGCCATCTCCATCCTCACGTAGACCTCTTGTGATGCTAACCTTACTCTCTTCCCATTTTCCAAAATCACCTGTACTAGTTTTAATGGTAGTGTTTTGAGTTCGGGAGAACCACCCTTTAGCCTACCAAATGTTTCCTGGGACATCACAGAAATCTGACTCCCTGAATCTAACAATGCTCTGACCCTGATTCTCTCCACCTTTATTGCAATTTTGGGCATATTTGAGGGGCTGTCTCCAACATCTCACTTGTGTCCCTGTACTCTATGTTTGCTAACTGCATTTGATGTTGTTTCCCATTTTTTTCTGCAGCTGGAGGTTCCATTCTGCTTTTCCTATCATGCAAGGTTGTTAATATTTCTGCCATTTGTTCGAGTGACTCCTTACATATCACCATCTGGGGAATATCTTCTGGTAAGCTACATCTGACTATCCTCGTAATCTGACTCTCTGACAGCAGGTATGATGTGATTATCCTCAACCTTGCCACCTGATGGTGCAGGAATGTGCTAAATCACTCTCCTGTCTGCCATTTCCTCTGTGGTATCTTATGTAGTATATTGTCTTGGAGTTCCTTGCTCCAATAACTAGCTAATAAGGACTTGCAATAGTCTGCAAATGTCATTGGCTTGTGGACCAGTGAGTTCCACCAAGCTTGCACTTCCCCATGTATGTGACTACAGGCAACTGCTATCATGGCTTCATCATTCATATGATTACATCTAAAGTATTTTTTAAACTTCCCAGATGTTTCATAGGGCTTTCTCCTGGATGTCCAGAGAAGATTCTTATTTTTAAAAAATTGGTTCAATCCGACTTGGTTAGCCATATTATTCCCTTTGCTTATGTCTATATATCCAACAGGGCCTCTTGGCTCACTACATTTTAGTTCAATATTCGTGATGATATTTGCTGGTCTCCTTACATCCTTTTCTAATTTTGACTCTAATCGATATACTGTTTCTATCACTTGATTTATTTCTATTCACATCTTTTCCAGAGCCTTGTCATTTTCTAATCTGATCATCTCAATTTCTTCTTTCTTATATAACTGACTTCTTCTCATATCCTGATGCATTACTTCTAATCTGTTACCGACCCATGCTAAATGTCTATTTGTTTTCCCTATAATATCCAGTTCAGCCTGATCGCATTGCTCCATGATTTCTTGTTCACCCAGTTGATGCACATTTCCTTGTCTATCCCACAGATATATAGTACCTGATATCCACTCTGAATTATGTTTCATCTCTTCTATCTACAATTCTTTGGCTACTAGCTGTCACCATTTCATCACAAAATTCCTCCATCATTCTTTTATCAGATGTCTTTCTTTTTTCCTCTCCATCCTTATATTCATTCATAACTTGTCACTGCTTTTCTATTATATCCTTTAACATACTCATCACATCATGGCATTCTACATTACATCCCTTTTCGTATTCATTACTATCTTCCATTTCCCTATCACTACTCAAATCTTCGGTTTGTTCAGCTTCTTTTTTTACTACTAATACTTTCCTCTTCATAACTTTTGGCATCCATTTTTGTTTTTGCTCTTGTATGCATGAATATGCTTTTATGTTTATGCAGAAATCCTTATTATATATTTCCACTATACTGATTCTCTTTAGTCCTTTATCCTTTTATTTCTATTTGCTAATTTAATTCCTTTCTTTTATGATTGGCGTTTGGTACACCGGTTAATCCCAACCACACCTGCTCAGATTCTTCATCTACCTACCTTAGATTTGTTTCTTCCCCCTGATATGTCTAGTTTCCTGACTATTACCCTCTACCCTACTACGTATCTATTTTTTAATAAATTTATTCTACTACAATGCCTTACATTAACGCACATATATAGTTTATTTGGTTTGACTAATATATTCTATTTCACTATATTTAGGATTTATCGATAATTTCTATCCCACTATGACTGTTTTAAATAAGACATGTATATAATTTTTGATTTCATTGATATACTTTATCTCACTATATTAATGACTTATTGACAATTTTTTTCTAAAATCTATTTCCAATTTATATTACATTTCAATATATTTCTCTTTATTTGATCACGATTATGTAGAGATAACATATATATATTCAGTCGTTATATAAGACACGTATATAATTTATTTTGATTTCAATGATATACTTTATCTCACTACATTTATGACTTATCAATAATTTTTATTTTTTCTTAAATCTATTTCCAATTTGTATTAGATTTCAATATATTTCTCTTTATTTGATCGCAATTACATTGAGATAACATATATATTCAGTTGTTCTAAGTATACAGATACCTAAATACTTTTTATTCTTTTCCTTCTATAACAGTAAATACAAATAAAATTTTCAATAGATTTTCACACAGTTAATTTATCCCCCTTCCCTTCTCTTTCTTCTACACATGTGACTCTGAAGCATAGATAATGAACTATAAAGCAAAGAAAAACTCTCCCTCTCATCCTCGCTTCTCACTAAGTTAATTTTTTTTGGAATTAATTTGTATATAAATTTTTTTCAACGAAATTGTACAGCAAATCAATCCCAGACTGGCCCCCAAAATGTAACAGATTTACATTTTTGGTCTCATAATAAAGTTTCTAACATTAACTTTTACTTGACACAACTGTCACATCAAGCAAGAAGCAAATATAGACTAATTATTTAAGTCTATATTCCTGATCGAACACTGAGATTACCAATGTAATATTCCAGTATTATTTTTCCCAACCAGACGCTTCTCGGATGCTGGATACTCATTCATAAGAATGATTTAATAAAAAAAACAATCCAACACTTGAAATATTTATAAAATTTTCGAGGTTTAATGTTACTGTACTAGATTGACATGCGTACCTTTTACTAGAATTAATGTCTACTTTGTATTTGATAAACCCTACGGCTATCATTCTAATTAGTATGGTGGAGAAAGAAAGACGAGACATAAAGAGCTATTCATTAATAAATACTGTCTAATACAATACATTGAAATACACACTTAAGATATATTTAAAACATAGAATAAGAAATCATTAGCATAATACAAATTACATTTAATTTAACCATTCACACTAATAATAATTGTTCTTAATTTATATAGCTTAGAGTCCTAACTCCATGTATTATTTGTTATAGAAAACCTACTGATTATTTGATTTACTAATATTTACAGTTGCAATTGCATTTTAATTTCTGTGGCCATTTTAAGAAAGTGTATACATGCATGATATATTTAAACTTTAATTACCTAGGTTTTTCTGGACTTGGACAACTAAATGGTTAAACATTATGTGGATTTCAACACTTCTTTTGGAGAGATGGTAGTTCTTGGGATCTGGCTCGGATTCCTTCATGAAACTTACTTCTATCATATTCTTTGTGGCTTCAATGACAGGGGAAGTGAACCATCAGGCTGGTGCTATCTCTGCTGTTACTTCATGGGTGAGATGACATTACACCTGAGGCAGGCATGGATCAACTGGCATCTGTTTGTGGCCCCTTACCCCTACATTCTCTATGCTTCAAATTCTTGGTCCATTTTGTTCATATATATAAAAAAAACAGTTCACAGACTAATCTGTGTCTCGGCTCAGCAGACTCTCAAGAAGAACTAAAACATGGCCCCTTTCTTTCCAACTTCTCACTGTCTTGTCCCAGAATCCTTTTCTTATCTTCTTTTATTGTTCATTGGAATGTCATTAATTACATTTCCCATCTTCATTTTACTTTCTCTCATAAGATACATAAATTTTTTTCTTATTTTTCTTTTTTTTTTATTTTACTTCCATAATATTTGTTACTTTTCCATTTCTTTTTTCATAAAATAATTTTCTTAATTACACACTATCTTTCTTTTCTTTACATAGCTATACATATATTTCAGACATCCCAATGTGTACTTTAAAGAGGCATTTTTTATCTTTTTTATAAATCTATTTATTTTACTTATACCAACGATCAAATTTTATGATTGCTAATTCTACAATCATTAACCCCCTTTTTATTTACTTTTCTCTTTAAGACTTGATCATCAACTTTGATGATCCTATTTTAATATTCCCTTAACTTTATTATTCTTAAATTTTTTAAAAAGTTGACTTTGGAAGGTGAAAGATAAAAATCTTCTTCACTTACCTTCCTTCACTTTCTTTAATTACTATAATTGATTCTGCTTTTAATTGCATTCCTCAACTACACCATTTTGATTTTTTAATTGACGCTATCTTAAAATAAATTTCTTCTCTTTCCTATGTTTATTATCCAATTTCTATGTATTAATTTACATATAAAACTCACATTTAATATTATGTGATATATATATATGACAATAGATGGCGTTCTACCAAAAACACCGTCAAGCGTAGTTTTTTGTTTACATAAACGTCAGAGCAAGCATTCACTATCTCTAACTTTAATTTCCACCTTCAGATCATGATTTCAAGCTATTTGCTATCGTCAGTGAAGGATAGGAATAAGAATATAGATCTAAACACAAACTCTGAGTGTTTATGAAGCAGTTTCTATTTAGCTTTAAGTGTGAATCTTTTAGACATGTAATGTCTTCAAACTCAGCATAGCAAGCCAGATAGCTACATGGGTTTGATCTCAGTTCAGCATCACCACATATTAGAAGCCTCTGCAATATATATTATTGCAAGAAAGACCTCAAAGGTACATTTATGAAAAACAAAAAAACACAAGTTAAAACTTGCTAATGCTTGTATTTATGACAATAGATGGCGTTCTACCAAAAACACCGTCAAACGTAGTTTTTTGTTTACATAAATGTCAGAGCAAGGATTCACTATCTCTAACTTTAATTTCCACCTTCAGATCATGATTTCAAGTTATTTGCTATCGTTGGTGAAGGACAGGAATAAGACAATAGATCTAAACACAAACTCTGAGCGTTTATGAAACAGTTTCTATTTAGCTTGCAAGTGTGAATCTTTTAGACATGTAATGTCTTCAAACTCAGCATAGCAAGCCAGATAGCTACATGGGTCTGATCTCAGTTCAGCATCACCACATAGTAGAAGCCTCTGCAATATATATCATTGCAAGAAAGACCTCAAATGTATATTTATGAAAAACAAAAAAACACAAGTTAAAACTTGCTAATGCTTGTATTTATAACAATAGATGGTGTTCTACCAAAAACACTGACAAGCATAGTTTTTTGTTTACATAAATGTCAGAGCAAGCATTCACTATCTCTAACTTTAATTTCCACCTGAGGTTCATGATTTCAAGCTATTTGCTATTGTGAGTGAAGGACAGGGCTCAGAGTTTGTGTTTAGATCCATTTTCTTATTCCTGTACTTCACTGATGATAGCAAATAGCTTGAAATCATGATCTGAAGGTAGAAATTAATGTTAGAGATAGTGAATGCTTGCTCTGATGTTTATGTAAACAAAAAACTACACTTGATGGTGTTTTTGGTAGAACGCCATCTATTTTCATAAATACAAGCGTTAGCAAGTTTTAACTTGTGTGTTTTTGTTTTTCATATATATATATATATATATATATATATATATATATATATATATATATATATGAAATGTGTACATGTGTGATCACAGTATGTGTGATCATCACAATAACAATTATACTATATAAGATGATTATTGGCAGTTAACCAAGCCAAAGATAGATATTATGTTTTAATAGTTAATAAAATTTACTATTGTTTTTAAAGAAGTTTAAAAGGTAATTAAGGTAAATCATTCCGATTCATAACTGAACAAAATCTATCATGATGTTTGTAACTCGACAAGATATGCTCTTTAATAATTAACCACGAATTAATGAAATTATTTCTACTAGTAATGTTGACTTAGATAAGCAAACAAATATTTCAATGTAATGACCAATACATAATTTATACCTAATCGGATTTAATAAAAACAACCATATAAAAATAGCTATATGTGTGTATAACCATATATCACTTACCATATTGGTTTGCTCTTACACCAAGTTTTAAGTATCAAAAATTACCTTGCACACTCCAAAAATAATAATTAGACAAATTTATTATGTTTTAATCAGTTTTAGATATATTGATTGTTTTTTTGATTTTTTTTAATAAGATTTAGTTATTTATTAGTTTACCTAAAAAAAAAAAATTCATTGATACCTAGTAAAAAAAATTAAAGTATCTCATTTATGAAATTAAACGAAAACATACAATAGATTTATTGGTTTATAAAAAGAATTAGTATGTATAGCAATAAAATCAACAATAAAAAATATAAACAATGTATGCAATTGACTGAAATCGTAACCAGTTAAGAAAAAAATACAAATGCGATTTCACTTGAATATCTAATTAATTTGAAAATCTATCATTCTATAAAAATCAATAATAAACAATAAATAAATATATATGGAAACTCAAAAACGTGTTGTATGATAGTAGTACTATATATAAACTGAAGCAGAGGTTCCCAATATCCAGAGGAAAGGTAAGACATTACACCTAATACGTATATAATTTAAACCTGACATATTTGCAAGACACTTTTTTTTTATTTGTTTATTCAATGTTTGTGTTAATTATATATATGTTGATACAAAGATTTTCACAGGTTGCATATATAAAAGACCTATTTTACGGGTTCATCCATATTGAAAAATTTAAATATTAATATACCGATGTTTCGACTTGATCATCTTCTTTTCATATTTTATTAATTATTTATATCAGGAATGGTATTCCTCATTTATAGCACAAACATTGTACACAACAAAAGGGATCCTGAACCATCATGATGACAAATTAATCAAATAAATGTATGGCAATTTTATATATAGTATGAAAATTATATAGATAGATCGAAATGTCTAGTGTCTATTTTTTATGAGATAAGGATTTGGAATAATGTTAGAAACCAAGAATAAACAAAGAATGACTATAAAGCTTAAGTGAATGTTTCACAATATTGTTTTTATTTTTTTCTGTTTAAATATTAATCATTGTAAATATGATTATGACATATATTCAAATGTTAATATAGGATACTTGGCTTATTTTTTTGTAATCAAATGTTAATTAGTTATATCCATTCACATATTTACGATCATTTTATTTATTTACACACGATCTCACATCCACTCCCATTAGCAAACATGTGTTTATTTTACATCTACTCATGCTACAGGTGAAACAATTATGACCTAAACTAGATGATCATGCAAATTCTTTCTGGGTTCGAAATCGGAATAAGAAATAGCGGAAGTGAAGGCAATAGGGATGATGTAAATTAAGTGAAGAATTAATAATTAGTTAGTTCTTAATCTCTCCTCTCCTAGGTATGAATTCAATGTTTGAGGGTTATGCATAAGAACAAGCGGCAAAGGGGTATTTCTCTATCCATCAATAAAAACTCATCACCCTATTTGCATATGTCCGTTCCATTACAATATATAAATATATAAGGGAAATTTTATTTTTTCTGTGAAAGATTTTTTTTAGTTCTCATAGGAAAGTTTTTTCTTCTAGAACCTATAATCAGAGAAGCTTAATAAGCATAGTGATGAATTTGCTCTAAGTGGCGTTTTCTTCATACTAAATAAATTGTCACTATAATTTGTAGGTGAAGCAATTTTCTAGAAAATTTCCATTTAGCTTCCTAAGTCATAAACAACTCTTCTCAACGAATGTGGGTATAGTGATAAAATAAAACAGCTTATTTTATAATGAAATATTTTTTTATCTTGTAGCTGCTTAAAATTGAAATTCATGGCATTATCACAATTCTGAAATAATACTTGTAAATAACATTCTTCCAAAAAAGTGATGAAGAAACTTATAAATATATGTACAATGATAACCATCCAACATATAGGTAGAAATCAGAAGAATCACAAGGCATTTTACCTGTTTTCTACTTAAATTCTAGAAAGCACCAACTGTATATTTACATAGAAAATATATATTATGTTATCAGTTGCAGATTGATTTGCAAGTAAATTTTTATTCAGTAATAGTATGAATACTGAATTCTACCATTTGATGGTGTTCTTTTTCACAAAACGCACATCAATATACCATTTTAGTGGTGTAACTTAAGGCTGACAGTACAATAGGTGTTTTTAGAGCCATAACAGGCTGCTTGAGGGCAATATATTCTGCAATTACATAAGAAATACTACACACATTGCATTGTGACTGTGGGAGTGCTTTTGAATTCTCACTATGGTTTGATTTTATAATGGCCGTATTTGAAAGTGACAAAACTCTGCAAAAATTCATTGACAAAATTTTTTTAGAAAGTGTAGTGAAATTAGGCTTCCATATTAAGAATTTTCATGTTATCACACATGCTTTCCTATGGTTTTGAAATGCACAAAACTTAAAAAGGATTATTCTTTTCAGCAAAGTTTTTCTTTTAAAGTGATGCTTTTTTTTATTCCATTTTTGTGTTACTTTTGGCGGCTACTGCTTTTGTTTTTTATGCTATCAAATATGCTGTTTATTTAATTGTTTTGATTCACAACATCAAAAGTTTTGTTTATTTTTGATTCAATAAATTATTTTATGGGAAACTTGTTGTTTTTGTTTTTCACATGATTATAAAGTAGACAGGTAATATTTGATAAGTTTCATTAACAGTTAAAGTAGGTAATATTTTATTATACCAAAAAAAAATGTTTAAGAGTTTATTCAAAAGGGCCTACCAAAAAAATAAAATAATAATAAAGAACTGTGCAGTAATATAAATGTTCCAAAAGAAAATCAAAAAAGAAGTCGATAATTAAAAATCAAAACAAACCTTCGCAGCCACCCCACCTCTCCTGGCTTAAAAAAGTGTTTTTTAAAAACAAACTGTTTATGTCTTTTTTGAAAAGGCCCAAAAATTAATGAAGAACTTTTTGCTATCATATAAAACTTTCTGTAGGGTAAATATTTTTTTTAAAAAAAAGTCTCATAATAAATTAACAAAAAAAAAAAAGATGACAATTCACAATCAAAACAACCCCTCCCCTCCAACCTCTAAAAAACCAAGTGTTGGTTTATTCAAAAGGAATTGTTTAAGTCTTTCAGCAAATCAAAACATCAACAAATAAAAAAGAAGATAAGTTAAAAGCAAATCAACCCCCCTCGCTCCACCATCTAAAAACAACAATGTGCTTGTTCTCTTTCAAGATAATTTTATTTAACCTATAAGTGATTACAAAAAAAATAAAAATAAAAAAATAACAAGAAATAACTAGACGAGGTTACAGGGTGGTATATACAAAGAAGAAATGATTCAAAAGTCAGTAGAATATAACCTGTGGATGCAAGGTGAAAATTAATCATCTAGTCTATAACGAAATACCTTTGTTAGTAAACCCTGTTTTGGCAAGTTATGGTTGGAGGGTTTTATTAAATCATAATAAGATATTAAGACATAATAAATATTTTCATATAAATAATTTAGGGGTTGGTTGGAGAGGTGCTGTTTAGACCAGTTGTGAATTCCCATGTTAATATGGCCAGGTATGGATCGGCCTCTCTCTTGTCTGTTTCTTGGATATTTTTAATTATGCTGAGAAAGCAGTTATTGATTTCGTTAAGCGGTAATTTTTGAAAAATCATCTTGCATCTGGTCAACCAGATGGCAAAGTTTATGTAGGTGGCGAGCCTGATTTCAGCAAAAATGCCTCTATTTAAAACCCCTTCAAGAGATGTTAGATCTGGACCATTATTATCAATGTGTTTCTGGAAGTTTTGTCTTAGTCCCTGCCAGACCAGACAAAGGCGAAGGATATGGTCCATATCTTCTGGGATGGAAAGACAGAGACAACATATGGGATCTATGCGGAAGCCTCTTCTATTAAGAAATATAGCAGTGGAGAGGCTACCAAGGTTAATTTTGAGAAGAAAGTCTGTGTGTTTAGGTGCTAGTTTCAATCTGCGGGCTAGTTTGCGCAGTTTGTTTATGTTGATGGGGAGGTAAGTGTGTTCCTTCTGGGTATTTGAGTTGGATAGGTTGAAGGCTTCCCAATAGGTTATTTTTGAATTGAACATGGTCGCAGAAGGTACTATGTGCATAAAAATGAATGATATCTGTATTTGTAGCCAGATGGGAGTGAACCTCTGAGGGGGCGGTCCATCAGTGGGAAGCACTTGCTCTTTGGGAAGTGGACATTGGAAGGTCCTGCAATCAGAATAAAGTTTATGGATCATATTGTAAGTTCTCTGTATTGCAAATACCTTTATTGAATGCAGTCCCAGTCCATTCATGTCTCTTGGCTTTTGAAGGGTGCGCAGACTGATAAATGATTTGCACCCACCTCTACAGAGTCGCAGATAATGGGATTCTACTTTTTTAATGAAAGCTTCTGTTGGTTTAAAACCTGCAAGATAATATATAATCTTGGGGAGTATGAGGGAGTTTAAGAGTGAAACCTTTCCAAATGTAGATATATATATTCTTGAGAGGCATGTTATGATGATGTCTATTTTGTTTAGTAGTCTTCGTTGTGTTTCCATCCTCATTGCTGTAGGGGATAGTGACATATTGAATCCCAAGAAAGGCTGAGACATAGCTTGTAATGAACCTGTTATCCTGTTAGCTGTTTTGATATTCCAAATTGCTGATTTGTTCCTGTTAACGGTAAGCCCATGCGTCTGAGCATAGCCCATGCGTCTGAGCATCGTGCTGTAATAGGCTTTCAAGAATGCTTATTTCATCATGTGATTTAAGAAACACCACCACATCATCCATGTAGGAGATGTGGGAGATGTTTTCATTAAGAAGAGGGATGGAGACCCCAGGCAGTGCATCCTCAATGCTCAAAAGCAAGGGATTTATATAGATCATGAAGAGGAGAGCACTTAATGGGGAGCCCTGGGGAATGGAGATGCAGGGTTTGAACCCAGGGGCAATTCTCCCATTTAGAGAAAAAAAAATCTCTCGATTTGCTAGGAGATTCTTCATGATCTGAATGTATGCCAAAGGAACATGAAGAGCCTCTAGTTCACCAAGTAGTACATCTATTCGGACAGAGTCAAAAGCCCCGGCAAAGTCTAGTTGGACTGCGACTGGCCAGGATTGTTTTGTTCTATGGATATGATCAACGAGGAGTCGAAATCGGCTTACAGCATCGCTAGTCGATGAACCCCTCTTAGCATATTGATGCCTGGAAAGTTTTGATATGATTTTCTCTTGAATTTTATCTTTTATAATGCTTTTGATAATTTTGATTAGGAGAGAAACCATGGATATTGGCCTAATGTTATTTAAGTCCACAGGTAAATCTTTCTTTTTTATGAATGGGACCACTGATATAGGATATATCCCTGGAAGATGTAGGCTATCAGTGGCTAAGAGATCAATGATTCCCCTTGTAACATGTATGGTAAATTTTTCCAAGTGTAACAGAAGAAATCTAGAAATTCCGTGCATGCCCGGATGAGTGTGTTCAGGCAGGCTTTTAATTTTGGAGATTATATCAGCTTCAGTAATGCTGTGAGAGTTATTTGAGTCTTTCACAAATTTGTGTCATCTGGCAACAGTTCCAATGGGCTGCAGTTTGGTGGAATAATAATCCCTAATTTTGTTAAGCATACTGATGCCAGAGTAAGTAATACCGTCAAGGCACAAAGAGGAGGGTGTGTGATTTCTTTTTCCTGACCCGAGGGCCCACCTGATATAACCTGGAGTCCAACAATCTTGTTGTTCCAGATAATTGTGTGCTCGCTTAATACGAATATATTCCACAAGAGTCATTCTGGTTTGTTTATATTTATGTTTTAGGAGTAGAATTTGTGGGATGTTGTGTTCTGTAACTTGGATGCTTTTCAGTTCAGATGTAGTCCGATCAAGTTCTGAGAGTAATCTTAATGGCCCTTTCTGGTATCTATTGTATTGGTTAATAAACTTTTGTGTTGTGGTTATAAATGTATTCCATTCTTGTAATGCTGGTAGATTCCATATCTTCTGTTCTTGAAAGGTGATGTATATATCTGAGATTAATTGGGGGGGGAACACTGTGCCTGTTGAGTAATCTCATCGTCCGGGGGAGGTTGGTTGATGTATGAAGTTGTGGTTGCAATTTGATGGTAGCTTGAACAGCGAGATGATCTGAAAAGGCAATAGGCCAGAGCTGTGTATCTATGAACGAGATCATTTCAGGAGAGTAGAATATGAGGTATATGAGCGAGTGAGTACTTCTGGTATAGAGATAGAAGGCTCCTTCATGAAAGAGTGCTTTCCCACTGTGTATGTTTCTAGCAACCATCTTTAAATATTTTTTCTCAAAATTGTCAAAAGTGTGGTTGAAATCACCAAGCCAGATAACTGGGCTAGGGTTCAATCTAATTGCTATGTTTATATTATGTATAACTTTGTGTAATATTTGTTCATCTTTAACCAGATACACATTGATAAGAGTGAACAGAAAACCCTGGATTTGTATAGTAGCAATAATGCAATTGGTATCTATGTGCAGGATTTTGAAGAAGTCAATAATTGAATTTCTATTGATGATGAGAGCAACCCCAGCGATAGCTGTGATGGAGAAAGAGTAAATAAAGTAACCAAAGCTCTCTATTGTTTTTATTATCATGGGGTCTGTGTGAAGGTGAAGCTTAGTTTCTGATAAGCAAAGTATATCTGGTTTTTGGAGTTTGAACCAATGTGAGATAGCAAACACCCTGTCTTTGGAGTTAAGCCCCCTGACCTTGAGTGACGTTATTGTGAATGACATTTTGAAGTAGGTTGCTTGGTTTCTTGTTCATTAGCTAGAATACTTGCAGTGAGCTGGTAGTCTTTTTGCATTAGGTAGACTTCAGGATCAGTTGATGGGATCCATAATGTTAAATCTTGGGGGGCTATTTGCCCAGAGGTATTAGCTTCAGGTTGGGTATGATATGAGTTTGATGTATTGTCATTATCTGATTTTAAGGATTCATCTTTCCATTTTTTATAGTTGAGACTATCATTGCTCTGTATGTCATCAGAGGTTGAGGTGGTCTCATTTGAATCGATATTTCCGCTATTGTTATTGTTGTGAACAAAGGTGGTGGATTGTGTGTTTCTGTTGCGGCGTTTTTCCTTTTGCGTGGTGTGGTGAAGGGTTTAGGGACATGGTCAGGCCCAGACTCTGTGAGGCTTGCAGTTTCTTCTTGCCTAGTTTCAGTATCCATTTCTTCTTGCTCAAAGTCAGAACAAGTGTCTGTTGAAGAGAAATAAGTTTTGCTTGTCTTGTTTTGACGTGTTTGATGGCATCCCTGTGGGTTGGTTTCTTGGCATTGGTTTTGATCTTTTATGTTGTTTTGATGAGAATCATTTGTTGACTGATTATGTGTTTTCAGCTTGATAGAAGTATCATGCTCTAAATTTATATCTTGATTATGTTCTATTTCGGGTTTTGTCTGTTGCATGTGACCGACCCGCAAAGGTACCGCAAGAGGTGCATTGTCTGGATGGGCAGTTGCGCAGCAGGTGTCCCGTTTTCCTGCATTCGAAACATTGCGATTCTACTCCCCAGAATGAGATGAAAAGAGGCACTCTTCCAATACAGATTGTGGGGGGGATATCTAATGGCACTATTCCTTTTTTTAATGTAATTCGAAAGAGTGCTATGTTTTGCGGAACTTCTTCTTGTATTCCAGGGATCCTAAGATATTTAAAAGAAGTGACTTGCCCATAAGGCATTAGAAGGTTTTGTAAGTCAGAAATATTGAATCCCAAACCACAATTTTTTACCCTGCCACTTATTGAAGTGTCACGGACTATGTTTGGATTGATGGTAATTAGGTATCTGTTATCAAGTATCCTATATTTGTTTTTAAAAGCTTGTTTTGCCATGATGTTTGTAAACTGGAGGATTATATAACGAGGGTTGGGGTGATATGATACCCTTTGAATCACTTTCCAGAGATCTTGGGCTTTTAGCAGGTCGAAGAGTTTGCTGGTTGGAAAAGGGAATAATCTTAGTAAGTGGTATGTAGTGGACAGAATGAGTGAGGCTTCATCATTGAAGATAGCGAAAGATTTTAGTAATCCTTGTGGCATGGCTTCATTGAATTTGGTAACTGTTTCAGTATAAAGCTGATGATTATTGAATTGGTCATGAGAACTGTTTGATGGCTCATGTATAAACATTCCTGTGTCTGATGCCTCATCCAACTCCCCCATCAACTCAATCAATTGTTGTGTGGCTTCATTATTGTCTTGCGGATTATTTGAATTGTGTTTTATGTTTCCTGTTACTGATTTGTCATTATTGTTTGATTTTACAATGTTTGCATAAGTGTTGGCTGTTATATTATCTTTTTGTGTATAATCTGGTTTAGTTATATATCTTTGTGATTGCTTAAATTGTTCATTTGTTGTTTTATTGGAATCGTGATTATCATCTTGATGTTTGAAATATCCAATGTTTTGCTTTATTTCAGAGGAAGAGCTGATGTCTGTAGACTCTTCACTACTAGTGTGATCTGGGTTTTTTGTTTTGTTTTCAGGCACAAGCGTTGATGTGAAACTGGGTTCATAATTTTTTCTTTTGTTCGTGGAAAGATTGTATTCTATAACATTCGCATGATTGACGTTAACTGATCGCGTTGTTCTAATTTGCGTTGCTTTTTGCGTATTTTCGCCGCTGGAGATTTTATGTTTGGCTAAAAAAATTTTTTGTTTTTCATTTAAAGTTGATTTTACAATGTGGTGAGGAGTTAATTCTCCATCAGAAGGGTCTTGTAAAGGGTTTCCTTTTGTTTTAAATGATTTCTCTTTGGTATGAGGAAACTTATCCTTGTCGTTTTCCCTTCGTGTTTGTTTGCCAAGTTTTAACGTTTTATCGTTCAATGCGCTGATGTTTATTTTAGAAACACAACATTTTGTTTTTGATAAATTATCTGATTTGTTTTGCTTTGTAATTGGGAAATTTAAATGTTTATATATTTTTTCCCCTGACTATCCACTATGGATTTTTGAAGTAATTCACCCCCCTCTTCCATGTTAGTTGTTGAAGGCTTGGAGCCTTGTAGGCCAGCCATGAATGTTAGGAGATGACGTTATTCAACTCAATCAATGTGGGATTTAAATCAAGCTTATTGTGAATGTAAATTTTTTAAAAAACAAATGTAAACATGCGGATTAATAAAATTAGTACTTACAGTCTGTTTAGGATCATTTTGAGGCGAAATTCCAGATTAAAAGTGAATATTTTAATGTTTCAAAGGTGATATGATTTGAGCAACGACTAGTCCGTTGAGCTGCTAGAGGTCAGGTGAACAACAATGTGCTTGTTACCATATTTTTGTGTAAACAACACCAACAGACTGTCAATAGATAATTTAAAAGCAAACCAACACCTCTACACTATCTAAAAAATAAAGTGTTTCTTTCTTTAAAAAATGAATAAAAATAAATAAATAAAATAACCGGGTGAAAAAAAAGTGGTTTACTGTAAGTAGTATTATGTAAAGAAACCTACAGACAGTTAGTCGTTAATTTAAAAACAAACCAACACCCCTAGACCATCTAAAAATAAAGCATTTGTTTATTAAAAAAAAACCTGGGTGGAATAAAAAAAAACTTTGGTGTTTTACCATCGCCAACTAAAAAAAATTAAAAACCGGTTGAAAAAAAAATATTTTACCATAATATTATGTAAACCAACAGACTGCCCATAAATCAGTATATTGAAGTGAATTAGGCGAAAATGAGCACCATCAAATGGTAAGGTTCAGTATTCATACTTCTCTTATAATTTCTCATAATACCGTTACAAAGATTCTTAGAATAGGTTCTTTAGTAATGCTTTTATATAATTTTTGGAATAATGGCATCCACATTTGCAATTAGTGTTTTAGAATTTTAGGAGATTAGTAAACTATAAATCAATTATTTTTTATAAAATAAATATAATAAGCTTTAGATATTTAGGTTTTTACTTAATTTAACTCAATTTACGTACACATTCATTATCATTCAACCTTTATTAATTAAAGTCTAAATTATAACAAGCTTTTCGTTTTCAAACTTTAATTTATAGTTTGATATGTTTTGAAAAAAAACATTCCCTAAAAAAAAGATAAATCATTTAATTAATACATATGCCACCAAAATATAGATATTTAATTATCAAATAAGTTGCTTCTCATAAGCAAAGCAGATAACAACCATGTTTCTTTTATTATTCAAGGATACCAATTCATAATCCTAGAATAATAATAAAAAAGTATGTTTGTTATCTGTTTTGCTTATGAGAAGCAACTTATTTGATAATTAAATATCTATATTTTGTTGAGATATGTATTAATTAAATGATTTATCTTTTTTTTTTGGAATGTTTATATATATATAATGAATAGAAATGAAATAATAATATTCATTAAATAGAGATAAACTTTATGTTTTGATGTTATATATAAATGAATACACCAAACTTTTTAAAACTTGTTTTTTATATGACTATTTTAAAAATAAAACTACACACAAATGTTTTGACTATTTTATAATATAGTCTTTTTCCAGAAACATTAAAAAATACAAATACATAATAATAAATATTAATATCACATATTTCAAACAAATACAAAAACATTAAAAAAATACTAAAATAATCACTTTATCTCAATATCTTTTCTATTGTAAACAATCTCAGAACTTTATCAAACTTTTTACATTTATATACATCCAAAAATTCCCTAAAACATTTAATTAAAAAAATTATTAATTTATTTCTTTTATATTAACATTTTATTTAATTCTGTTTAATTTCACTAATGTAAATTCCTTTCTTTATTATTCTTTCATGTTAAGACTTTATACATTCTAAAGATTTTATTTCATTACCTTTATGTTTAAATTTATTCATATGATTATAAATCGCAAAATTTTTATCTCCATAAATGCTACGTTAAAACTAGATTAAAACAGCATTTAAGCGATAAAAATTCTGTTATTAATAGTCATATAAATAAATTTAAACAAAGATTTTGATATAAAACCTTTAGAATGTATAAAACATTCAATGAAAGAATAATAAAGGAAGAAATTTTCATGAGCAAAATTAAACCTGAATTAAGTAGATTATTAATACAAAAGAAAATAATAGAATTGTTAATTAAATATTCTTAGATATTTTTGAATGGGTATACAAATATAAAAAAAAATTGATAAAGTTTTGAGATTGTTTGCAATAATTAAGTGTTGATGTAAAGATATTTTTTAGTATTTTTTAATGTTTTTGGATTTGTTTGGGATATGTGATATTTATTATTATATATTTTTATTTTTTATTATTCCTTGAAAAAAAAAACTATATTACGAAATAATCAAAACGCTGGTGTGTGGTTTTAGATTTTACAATAGTTATACAAAAACAAGTTTTACAAAAAAGTTTAGTGTACTCATACATATGGAAAATTATGAACTATTTTTGAAAAGAAAACTGTGTAGATGATATTTTAATTATTTTGATGTTACTAAGAAATTATCAATTACTACTAATTAGCAATTCCTGAAGCTAAACATTTTTTTTTATTATAAACCTATAATAATTCTTTTGTTAGGGGACTTTGAAGTTAAAGGGTTCCAATATAAAAAAAACAACAAAAAGATCCCACCAAAAGGGCTATTGTAGTTTTACGATCAAATCTTGCTTAGACTCAGAAATTGTTAATTAGTTGTAATTGATAACTTGTTAGTAACATTAAGGGGTGAAGTTTATCTCTATTTAATGTATATTATCTCCTAATCTCTATTCATTATTATAATAAAAATTCATACAAACATTTAATAGGATGGATGGATGGATGGATAGATGGATAGATAGATAGATAGATAGATAGATAGATAGATAGATAGATAGATAGATAGGTAGGTAGGTAGGTAGGTAGGTAGGTAGGTAGGTAGGTAGGTAGGTGGGTAGGTAGGAAAGGTAGGTAGGTAGGTAGGTAGGTAGGTAGGTAGGTAGGTAGGTAGGTAGGTAGGTAGGTAGGTAGGTAGGTAGGTAGGTAGGTAGGTAGGTAGGTAGGTAGGTAGGTAGGTAGGTAGGTAGGTAGGTAGGTAGGTAGGTATATTCTTCCAGAGTATGTAGACAATTGTCAACTATTACAGTAATAAATTTGAAAAATATGTTTTATCAACTGAATTCTACTTTCAACAACACAGTTTGTATATATGTATACAAATTTTCTCCTGCTTGATAATGTAATTATTTTGTGCATGTATGTGTGTGTATTACAAAGGTTTTTTTTATTTTCTTAATTTGTGGTACTTTGTCAATGAGGAACCCATAATCACATTGTTAAATAGAAATAAACATCATTTTCCAGAACAAGAAATAAGTAGCATACCTACCTCAATAAATATAGAAAATAGATGAAACATCTTTTCCTAATTGTTTGTTGGTATTTAAGCGACCTGTTTTTTTTATATTGTTGTAAGTAGAGTATGATATTTATACATTAGCCTCTAAGCTTTTCTTAAATTACAGTTGAATATTAGAGAAAAAAAATATAACTGATTTTAAACAAACTCATAATATTAATTTAACATCAGTTTTTTTATCAATTTAATACTAAAAGGCAGAATTTAATATATATAACAAATTAACAAGAATAGCTATACTTCAAAGAGCTATGGATAAACAGCATGTTTAATGTTAATTATATATGTACTATCTATTTTAAAGCTTATATGTCAATTAATTGATCATTCATTGGGGTTGATGAAAATAGTGCAAATTCATTGTGTATTAGCTGATTTTAAATATAGCCTTAAATCGTTTTGAAATTAGAATTAAATATTACATGTCCAAGAATCTCATTTTTAATGATCTCTGATATTAATACAAATTTTATTGTTATACATGTAAATATTACTTATTGCAATGCTTAATATATATATATATATATATATATATATATATATATATATATATATATATATATATATATATATATATATATATATATATATAAAACCAACAAAAGCAAACGTCAATATAAACACACCCAACAAAACCGCCGATAAAAATATTAAACACCGGTTTCCGCCAAGCGCTCCGTAAAAATAAAAACCTACATTAAACCAATCTTCCCCATCCCCCTAATAAAGCTCATTGTTCGATCTAAATTTCATATAAGCCTTTATTCTTCTTTGTTTTTCCAAGGCCCTCTCTCAAATCTATGGTTCTTTTTCTGGCTAAAGACAAGTATCTTTTACCTACTTATGACCTTTCCTTTCTAACTCAAACTCTCGCCATGTACCTCTTACAAATAAACAGGTAATTCCCCCGAATTCTTCTAAAACTTGTATTATTCAATAAATTATTCAATGTACCCCCTTTTCCAAGCAATTCTCCTTATTTTTTTATAAAAAATTTAAAAACTTCTTTACTCCCTACAATATATAAAAAATACTTTACCTTCTTTATAAATGTTTCGAAACGTCCCCCTAGAATTATTTAATTTATATTCCTATGACATAATTCCTTAAGCCTTTATGAGTACCTAGCATCGGTTTATTATAGTCTTAACTTTTTTAACTAAATGACCACAATAAACATTAGTTTCTATTTCTAATCACAAAAGATCAAAATTTACTTCCAATCTACCCCCCTCCTTCTAACACAAATTTTATAGAAGGATCAAAACTCTTTATCCTTCTTTCTTCTCAACCTTTGGGTGTGTGTTTTTATTTTTTATTTAATATATTATGATATATATTTTTAAAAATAATTTTAATTGTTAAAGTTTATAGTTTTTTTTTCTTATAAAATTGTTAGTTGTTTGAAATTTTTTTTTTTTTTTAAGAAATAATAAAATTAAAATTTAAAAATTATTATTTAGATTTTAATAAGGTGAGTTATATATTATGTTTTTTTTTTTAATTAATTTATTTTTATTGGTTTTTAATTTAGTTTGGGGTTTTTTTTATTTTTTTTTTTTTTTTTATGTGTGTGTGTGTGTGTGTAAATTAAATGGAAATGATCTATATTTTGAAGAGCCACGAATAAATAGAAATAATTTACCTGTACGTTTTAAAATTAGGCTAAGATATAAATACCACACTGCTTTCTTAACATCAATAAATAATTGCTTGTAGAATGGAGCTTTGCTATCTCATTTTTATGTATTGATGTAGAGTGCTATTTATTTTTAATTGTAGGAAGTGTAATATGCATCATATTAAATTACATATACATTAAGCTTTGCATATTTAATATTTATATTTCTAAAAACTGATTTTGTATTTATATTAGAGGTGTAGTAAAATTGTGACTTATCTTTCTCCTGTAATTCTCAGTTCTAATTCCAGCCTAGAATACATATATTACATTCTAGTTTTAACTATGTCAAAAAGTGAATGTTTAAATGTGAATTAAGCATAAGAAGTGGAGGTTTATTCATTCATATCTCTCAATTTCTTTAACATATACATAAAACTATGCACCTTTAATAAAATTTGTAATTAAATAAATGCTGATAATATGCTTGTACCACTTTTGCACATTCTTCATTGTTATGCCATTGCAAATGCATATAGATCTAGCATATGTAACAAAAATTCTATTACAGTTCATATATAAACAGTTTAATTTTATGGAAGATATATTGTTTTCACCATCATGATAGTTTATTTCTTATTCATTTTAACACCCATGTAAGTGAAGAATTATAAGTCAATTTATTTATAAATCATTAAAATGACTAAAAAATGAATTCTCATATCTAGTTAGAGTTTACCTTGATTGTGTTTGCATTTAGAATATAGGTGATTTATCATTCTTTAAAAATATGTTAGATATGTTAGATATACTTTGGATTCTGGAAATTCAAATGGTCATTTTCCATTTTTACAGTAATATTGCAAGTAAAGACATATTTCAAGTATAATCTCAACAATACTTATTTAATTATTTAAAAAATAGTAAATATAATGTTAAAAAAGTGTCACTTTTATTACATAAGTGTTTAATGATAAATTATATATGTATACTAATTGTATGAAAAATTAGTTAAAAATCACCAAGTAAATTCACTAATAGTCGAACAGATCTTTGCAAATGACAAAATAACATCAGTGATTTAAAAATTCATTTAAAATAAAATATGATTACTCTCTGCTGGGATGCTCAATAACATTTTATAAAAGCCATTTTATCCATTCCTACTATATTGAAGTGATTAGTCTGAGAGTCAGACTGTGCTTCAAGATCCTAACTAAACCTTGTACCAGAAAACATGATTTAAACAAGTTTTTGCCTTCAGATGATGAAATAATGGATAAATAGAATCAGGTGTGTGCAAATCAATGTGTATATATAACAAACAATAGAAGAAATTAACTTGTATAATCACATTTATATCTTCTATTAATATTTTATAATTTATATTCAAACGTATATTTAAAATTTTATATTCAAATGTATATTTATTTAAGTAGTCACAGGATGATGCAATCAGTTTAGAAAGTTCTAGAAGCATTCCAGATATTTAGTTATAAAATCTATTAGTATTATTGAAACAGAAAATGCTATAAATTTGATAAAAGTTAATATGGTACCCATTAATGAAAAATTTATCATTTAAAAGTTCTATTTCTAAAACTAGAAATAGATTTTGAACCAATTCTTTAGAACTTATCAACCCAATTAGATTGTTTGGTCTTACCTGCAGAACAAAGATGGATTTTCTGTAAGTAAACCATAAAACCATATTGTAGCAGCATTGTATAATGCCTTAGGAAATGTATCTTAAAAACATTCCTGACATAAAAAGTGTTCAAATAAGTAATGCTCAAATTTAGTCCAGTTCATTCAGTGCCTAAATTTTTGAAGTGTCAGCTTAACTAATCCACACCACTCAAATCTTTAACATGTCAACTACTGAGTAAAAGTGGAAAATGCACCTATCCATGATCATTTCTGAACCAACTCCTGCCAGAATGCTGATCTGAATTTAAACAAACATGAAGTGCTATGATTTGCTTTGAAATCTAATCCATGGAAACCTGTTAGGTGCTTTTAAATATAATAGTGGAGGACATTCACACTTTAAATGAGCCACAGTAAAGTATTATGGATGTCACACCAAATTGGAGACCATAAAAGACTGAAGGTAATCATAAGAATGCTGCCCTCATAGACTTTAAACTCTCTCTAGTAATTCAAAATATAATTAAGACTGTAGTATTTAATGTTTCATGATGTAACAGGCACATACGCCGTTACATTTTTTTTTAAATTAAACATGAAAAATAAAAGTTTGCAAATAAAAACTTTTTTTTTAAGAATTAAAAATTGAAAATTAAAAATCATCTAAACTCTAATATATAAAATCACACAGATAAAAAATTATTAAATGAAAACTTTATTAAGAAGAAAAAAGGATTTTAAAACTAAATTTTCAATAAAGATTTAAAGATAAAAATATATCTAAGTTTGTACAATAAATTAATTAATGTTATTGTAAAATGGAAATGATTATTTTAATTAGTCCAAGTGAACTAGCCCTTGGGTATTTCAAAATATATAAGAAAAGGTCAGATAGGAGAGAAAAAAATAATATAAACTAATAGCCAATAAAAGAAATCCCTCAGGAAATGGACCAGAATGAAAAGATCATCATCGTCATGATGTAATATCCACTGGATCTGAAAGTTTATTATAAAAGGAAGGAGATGTGAATTAGAGAGGTTAGATATGTGTTAAATCATAGAGAATTGGAGAAGGGATTGAAAGATGCACTTTCAATTCCTTCAGTTGTTCTAAAAGAAAAATGAAACATCGTTTTCCCATATTGCGGACTATAAGACATCTGGGCCTGACAATTAAATACCAGCTACAATAAAGGATCAATGGCTAACTGAATACAAACCTCTTCAGGACAGCATGGGAATTCACATTCAAAATCACAAGCAATTACAAATATGGACCTTTTAAAACCATAAGAACTTTAGAAAATTTGTGAACATTAAATATAAAACTTCCCCAGTATTTAAATTATAGCAATAGTATTGCCTATCTGACCAAACTAAATAGTTTATTAATTATTTTATTGAATGTATTATTTGTTTGTTAAATCATTTCCATTTTTATTTTTTAATTTTTATTAATATTGTTCAAATTATCTAAATGCATTAAATTTAAGTTGGGTATAGACACTTGTATAGATTCGTTAATGTTTAATTATGTTTTTGTTTTCATATTTGATTAGAATATATAGACATTCGGTAAATAATGATACATTATGGTGAGTATCTAAAATGTATTTATTTGGATGTCTTTTAAGTTATTGGTATCAATGCGGCATCTTATGATGAATGCCATTGGGTATCTTGTAAATTTCCCTCTGCAATTCCATCAATGACTTTATATTTTGATCATTTATGTTTATTTTGAAATGTTTTTAACCATGTAATCTATGTAGCCAATCTATATTCAACATTAAAAAACAAACTTTTATAAAATTCATCTGTGCAAAATTATATAAATGTTAAAATTAAGTCAGGCATGAATGGCTATATAGATTTGTAAAGTTATATTAATTAATTAAGGGAGAGTTAATCTTAGGTTATTTGTTTCGTAGTTGGATTGGGTCAATGAATTGGATATATTGGTGTAATTATTAAATGTAGTACGAGGTTCGCTATGTGCAGCATCACCGTTATACACCACACACTCCTTTTTGCCTATGGAAGGGGATAGTAAAATGGAAAACACAGTCCCTTCCTATGAAGTTTTTTTATTGTTCTTCTTCCCAGACAGATATAGTATTCCTGTCTGGTCGAGAGTCAATGTCTTCTAACCATGCTGTTCAGATGTGCATTCCTGACAGTATGGTATTTGTGCCATCGTATTCATGCTGCATTGAATACATCGATATATCAGATAGATTGGCGTTGGTTTGACTGCGAACTTTTGGCCTAAGTTTAAATAAGGATTAGAATATTTTCTTTCAAATGCAATCTATGTAGTCTATTCATACTCGACACTCTAATAAATATTAATCTCATCTATGCGAACTTTTAAAATAAAATAAAAACAGTTAAATTGTAAATTAAAATCTAAAGTAAAATAAGTTATAATGTTTGTAAAAAATAAAAGATAGACTAAAATAATAATGCTAAAATTTATATATATATATATATATATATATTAAATAAATGTTTGTGTGTATTATTACTGGCAGTGGCTTCTTTTATTTTTGTTAATATTGAAAAAAATATTTTAAGAATTATATTTGATAAATCTCTGTGTCTATCTGAACTAGTGACTGGGGCTAACGGTCTAAATAATTAATAAAAGTTGGATCTTTAACAGCGTATATCTGCCTACTCTATAAATTTTCCAGGTTCAAATGGACTGGTGGTGCCCTGTAGTGTAGATACAGTAAGACTGGAACTTCCACTTCTTTTTGGACTGATATAATGAATTGTAACCTATTGTTTCTAAAATTAGTTAATCTTCTGAATAATATGTAATTTCTTTAATATATTTGACTCTCTATAACATTTTCTAAAATAATCTTTATTAGCCTCATAATTTAATCTAATTTCTAATTTGGTGCAGCAAATTTTCTTATTTACTATATTACATATATATTGTATACATTTTAAATTCAATATTATGTGCCAATAAACTCCTACCCTCGCAAGTATAAGTATACTTACTTTACCTCAGCTACCGCTAAAAGGAAAATGCCAACTCATTAATCATTTTGTTTATCAATTTAAACCACAGATGCTTGCTAGGTTGGGAGAATATTTCAAATATATATATATATTTTTTATATTTTATATATTTGCAAAAACAACAGAGGGGAATAAAGTTTCATCTTTGATCAGTTATTTTTATATAATTCTGAATCATTTTATGATAATTTATTAGCGCAATATTAATTTCAAAATAAATACAGTTATTAATTATATGCTTTGGATTATCTCAGGTAAGAAGTATTATACAGGATTTTAATGAAAATTTTGCAAGAAATACAAAAAAATTATCAATGAAAATGTAATTTAAACTTTGATAATGATAAATTAGAATAAAGTAATAATTATTTCGGATGATGAAATTTTTTACCTTACTTTTTTAATGGTAATCAATATTTGTCTTAGACTTATTGTTTTCCTTAGTTTTTCTAGTTTCTATCAATGTAAAGCTTTTTGCTCTAACGTTGTGAAAACTGAAGTTATTGTGAAAATTGTGACTCAAGTCAGTTTTTTAAAATTCAGTATGGCATCAAGGACATTAAACTAGTTAATTTTGAGCATTTATAGTAGAAACATGGCACCACAATAACAATTTATTGAAATTTTGTGTTCTTTTTAAAATTACATGAAAACTACAAGCATGATGTCAACAAAACACCCAGCATTCATTGCATTTTTCAATGTGTTTCTAATGATGTCCATTATGTAAAAATCTGAAAAAAATGGATTTTTTATGAATATTTTTATGGATAGGTTCATTTAAGTTTTGTATTTCTTCCTCAATTTACTAATTTTCATGGAGAAGATAAAGGCAGAAATTTTTAAATGGCCAAAGAGTGTACTATAATGGATTAAAAATATGGTGTTAATTTAAATTTCAAGGACTTCAAAATTTAATCAGAATATCTAGTTGTAAATATTAATTTTTTTTATTTTTTTAATTATTTGAGTAGTAATTTTTAAAAAATTATTTGTATTAAAATGCAACAAAAGTAGTTTATGTAATTTTGGGGCACTGCTCTATGTTTAGGCAATCTTATTTTTTAGACAATGATTTTCAAAAGGTTTAATAATTTATACTATGTTTATTTTAATATATTTATTACTATGTTTATATATTATTGTCTTTAGATTTGCAATTGCAGGTTTGTGTTTATATAACAAGTAATCTCTCTCTCTCTCTCTCTCTCTCTCTCTCTCTCTCTCTATATATATATATATATATATATATATATATATATATATATATATATCATCAACCATTATCAGTCCACTGCAGGATGAAGGTCTCTCCAAGTTTAATCCATCTTCTCTGATCTTTAGCTTCTCTTCTCCACAACACCCCTGCACATTTTCTTATTTCATCCATCCATCTCACATGTGGCCTCTTTCTGGGTCTTTTACAATCTCTTTGAATCCAGTTTAAAATTTCAATTGTCCATCTATTATCATCTCTTCTAGCAATATGTCCAGCCCAACTCCATTTCAATCTTTTAATTTTTTTCAATAAAGTCAGTAACACCTGTTTGTTGTCTTACCCATACATTGCATTTTCGATCTCTTCTTGTTACTCCCAACATACATCTCTCCATACTCCTTTGAGTGGTCTGAAGTCTCTGTATTGCTCTTCTATTAAGTGTCCAAGTCTCAGATCCATAAGTAAGAACTGGTAAAACACATTTGTTAAAAAACATCCTTTTCAAACACATAGGCATATTTCCTTTTAGTATCAAGTTATTTCTACCAAAAGCACTCCAGCCAAGTTTAATTCTATGATTAATTTCCTCCATTATGTTTTCATCTGTATTAATAATCTGACCAAGGTATTTGTAACTTTTAACTTCTTCTAATTCTTCATAATCAATCTTTATTTTCATATTTTGAGCAAATCGATTAAACATTATTTTAGTCTTTTTAACATTTATCTTTAGTCCTACTTTTCTACTTTCATCTGCTAACTCCTGCAACATTTCCTGCAGCTCTGAAGCATTATTTGCAAAAACAACTACATCATCTGCGAAATCTAAATGACTTAAATACTCTCCATTTACTTTCACTCCTTTAGTTTCCCATTTTAATCCACAAAATACTTCTTGCAGCACTGCTGTAAAGAGTTTTGGAGATATGGAGTCACCTTGTCTTACACCTTTCTCAATGTTGATTTTTCCAGTATCATTATGTAATCTAATTGTTGCTGTTGCATTTTTATAAATATTCTTTAAAATATGACAATATCCTGGATCTATACCTTGATGATCCAATGCTTTAATCACTGAAGAAATGTGTATAGAATCGAATGCCTTTTCATAATCTACAAATCCAAAACATAATGACAACTCATATTCGTTTGTCCTTTCTATGACTTCTCTCAATACCTGGATATGATCTATTGTACTAAAACCACTTTTAAATCCAGCTTCTTCTCTTGGTTGGTGGAAATCCAAAGTTCTCTGTAGACGAGTTGTAATTATCTTGGTAAAAATTTTATATAAAACTGATAAAAGGCTGATAGGTCTGTAATTTCTAATATCTTCTTTATCACCTTTTTTAAATATTAATATTATTACTGCATTCTTCCAATCTTCCGGTACATCTTTATCATTTAGACATTTGGTATATAACTTTGCTAAAATTGTTTCTATTTCTTCACCTGCGTCTTTTAATATATCAATTATAATTCCATCATTTCCTGGAGCCTTTCCTTTCTTCATACACTTAATTGCATGTCTCACTTCTTCATTTAAAATTCTGGGCAATTCGGAAGATGTAATAGATATAGGAGGTACTTGTTCTTTATTACTATATAATTCTTGATAAAAATCTTCTACCAATTTCATGATGTCATCTCTCTTTTTAGTAATAATTCCATCTTTTTTTCTTATTGCAGATATAAATTTCCTACCAATACCAAAATGTTGTTTAACATTTTTGAGACTTTTATTTTCTTCTATAGCTTTCCTTGCTATTTCACAGTTATACTTTCTTATATCATTTTCAACTTTTTCCCTATCATTTTACAAAATTCCAGATATTCAATTCTTTTTAATACATCATTTTTGTATATCTTCATATTCCTTCTTTTCTTCATAAATTCTCTAGTCTCAGTAGAAATTTTATTAGTCGATTGCTGCTTTTTTTAACCAGCTATGTTTGTTGCAGTTTTTAAAAGTGTATCAGCTATTTTCATATTAATTTCATTCAAATCTGAATCATGTTCAAAATCTCCTAACACTTGAAACCTATTTGTAAGTTCTAATTTAAATTCATTAGAATGTTTCTGAAGATTAGGAATATCAACTGTAAATATTGTTTTTCTTAATAATTTTTGTCTCTCTAGTTTTACATTAACACGTAACTTACACCTTACTAATCGATGATCACTTCCTGTGTTAAATTTATTAAGAACATTACAATCTTGAAATATGTATTTTCTGTTAGTCAAAATATAATCCAATTCTGCTGTACCTTCATGTGGATGCTTCCATGTCCATTTCCTTTTAATATTTTTCTCAAAAATGAATTCATAATATAATGTTTTTATTTTTCTGCAAACTCCACAAGTCTATGTCCTCTCTCATTTCTATTACCATAACCAAAATTACCTACAGCAATTTCATCTTTCATTTGTCTACCAATTCTAGCATTAAAGTCTCCCATAACAATTTTAAAATGTTGTTTACTCTGATCAAAAGCCTTTTTTACATCCATATAAAAATCTTCTACTACTTCATCACTATGAGAACTTGTTGGGGCATAAACCTGAATTATCTGCATTTGGTATTTGCTATTAAGTTGTATAACTAATCTTGCCACTCTGTTCGATACACCATCAATCTCCACAATATTGTTCTTCCACTTTTTATTTATAATGAATCCTACTCCACTTGTATTTCCAATATGTGTGCCTTTATAATAGAGTATATGTCCACTTTTTAAATCAATTGTTTCTTCTCCTTTTCTTCTAACTTCACAAAGTCCAATAATGTCCCAGTTAATATAAGATAGTTCTTCTTCTAATTCTTGCAATCTTCCTTCACTTGAAAGTGATCTGCAGTTATATATATATATATATATATATATATATATATATATATATATATATATATATATATATATATATATATATATATATATATATATATATTCTAACTTAGTATTTTTATTAATAATAATTTATTTATTTTATTTCTAACTCTTTATTTATTAGTTTAGTTTATTTGCACTTGTGACATTAATTTTTCAGGTTGTAGTTAAGGCAACCAAAATAAAGCAACATATCCATTAATTTTCCAATATGATCTAAAATACCTTTCATATAATACAATTGTACATTCAATTCTCTTAAGCCATGCCACGATTTTAATAACAACAATAATTGATCACTTATTAATTTAAAGAATAATTATAATAATATTAATCTCAGGGTTCTTTGTTTCATGTAAGGAAATGCTTGGCAGTATTGTGTTGTCGCATATGACTGGCATTCTGGTCGGCTATAGGAAACATTTATTTTACTTAAATTCAATGTGGCTTCATCTCTCATATCCACTGCTATATTATTTAAAGAGATGATAATTCTATTCAATAATGACGTATAATTTTGAATAACACAGCCTTTTTTTTTTTTTTTCAGAATCTCAGTCAGAATAATAAAAAGACAAGGGTGCTTTTGTGTCCTTCCATCATCCATGACAACACAATAATATAACTAAGATTTATTACTTAGACAATTTAACTAAATGGGAATGGAATAATGTGCAACCAAAGTTAATGGTTTGGGAATAAATTCATTTTTTTTTTTTTTTTATATAAAGGTAAATGTTTAGTCTTAAGTTTTCAACTCCATAAATAATTATCATTAAACTAAAATATAATGACATATTCCGATCTGCTTAACTTTATTTATCTGGTATATTAAGTTTTTAAGAATTTGGAATGATTTCGGACTCAAGAAAAGGTTTTGCAAATATTGTGCAAACACTTATATTTAGCATATAAAAACAAAAAAAATGAATCTACAACAAATTTTAACAAGACTATAATTTATTATTATCACAAAAAAAAAAATATATGAACATTTATTCAATAATCCCATAGTAATACAAAAATATAGAATATAACTGACATTAATCTGTATACTCTTTTGGTTATGGACTAGAGGTTACTACTTCTCCTGTATGCAATCATATGGATTGATTAACTAAAAATACATTTCATTACCAATACATTGTTTATTAAATTTTGATAACCTTGTAGAAGCTTTTATTCAAAATTATTGACTAACTATTTTTTTTTGTTCTTTTTTTTTTTTTTTAAATAATGATTAATCCAATCATATGCAATATGCAAAATATTAAATTTATTTCTAATACATTTACTTTATTTATGGTCTTTAATGGGATAACCTATTCTAATTATAGGCCAGCTATCAGAAGTTACACTTACCATCTTACATTTAACTTAATGCTAACTTAAGTTATGATACAAATTTTATTCATACGTATAATTTTAAATATGAGTATTATTTAATTACTAACCAGAATTAAATATTGCATTTGAATATTCCCTCAGTAAATAAGCATTTTACAACCACGCAATTTTAATTACTTTCTCCATTGATTTACTTGTCAAATACTAGCAATATTTAACAGCACAATACAGATATTGATCTTAGTTACTAACGCACTATTTATACTAAAGTGGATCTTGAGGAAATAACACCTCCAATATAACCTTTATCTTGCCCGAACTTTCAAAATTAAGCACAATAATCAACACCTTCCATGGTGGGGCTATCTTTATTTTCACATGAGGAGTATGGAATAACCACGAAGGTCTGTAAAGTAATCTACTACATTAAAATATTTTGATGGTTTCTTGCCTCTTACTTGGGCATACAACGAACACACACCAAATACAATTCTCTCCTGGGATTTAAACGAATGAAGCATACTAAATGCTAGATAAATTCTTGATCGTCCTATCTATGAGAATCGATCACTTGGGCTATAAACATACCCGAACATTATATTTAAAATCTTCCTCTCATGGAAAACAAAGCTTTTGGGGAGATCATTTTTCATCCCACAAAATAAATACATTATAATTATTATCTATGCGAATATTAAGCATATACCAATGCTATATCTGGGCAGGATAAGTAAATACACTAATTATAATAAACTTATGTTACCGGGTATACTTTGATCAACATCTGAAATCAATGGACATCATAGAATAAAAGTATAATAATTTTAATTTTAATAAAGGAACATTCAAAATAGTTGGTAGCATACTATCTTAAACTAAATAAAGTGGATGTGTTATTTAAGAATAAGTAGGAATAACTTCCTCAATTAATACAATATAAATTCGTTTCAAAACTTTAACAAGAAATATTTTGTTATAGCAATTTTTTTTTTTTTTTTAGTTACTTCTGATAATTTTCAATATTTATTTTACCTCTTAAATATCTAAATATTTTTCTTTTACGTATCTAACATACAAAATTTCTACCTACAATTGTATGTAATAATTAAAACATTTTTTTTTCCGTGTTAAATATCAACTTAACCTATAATAATTATATTAAAACATACCTTTGTCATTACAAGGCTATTAAATATCACTTGACCATACAGACTTTAATCTATGTGATATAAAAAAAAATACATATCACATATAACTTAGTTTTAAACAATCATTAATTAACAAGTGCATACTCTCTCATTAGAAAATGTGGTATTATTTCCTTTCAATAAAAGTTTTCTCTTATTTTGTGCGTTTTAATAAATTAGGTAAAGAAACATATAGCAGAATTGAAGATTAATTCTTACTTGAATTAAACTACTACAATTTTGGGATCCAAGAAAAAAATAGACTTCTAACATAGACGAATATTTGACTATAGACGATAAACATACACAATATTTTTTTTTTATTGATGATACGTATACTTATTAGCTAGCTTACTTATGGACGAAAATGCGCAATTTTCCAAGAGATTATTATGATAATAACTGCAGTCAATTTACTTGTACATGAAGTTTTAATAATTCCAACTGATGTATAATATAATATATCATTTATTTTTATCATTAAGTCACTAAGATATTTGGTTTTGTTCATACTTTAGGAATTATAAAAATTTTTAACGGTAACTTCTCCGTAAGAATGCCCCTATATAACTTTTCCTATATTTACTCTGAGAAAGTTTACATTCTTTTTTATATTTTTTTTTAAAAAAATATACAGGTGCATAATTTAATCTTATTTATCATTATTATTATTTCCAGACAATTCTTGGTGAATAAAACATATTTTAACATATGTAACTACATTACTTGTAAAGGCAGACAATATTGAGAAAGAGCGCGAAAATGTTTCTAGTTGATTTTCCTTGGTTTCAAAATATTTCTTTCAATTATTTTTTTTTTCTTTCTATACCAAGAAAATATCAATAAATGACATAAAGTTAATAAATAATTATTTCTTTCTTGGAAATCATTTATCTTCCTTAATTTAGACATAATAACACTTTTTGTGACTGTTTTAGTTACATCTGTCATTTTTGAACTTTAGCGTGAGACAATAAATTTTTAAGTATAAAAGGTCTTTAAATAGGTAGATGGCAAAGAAAATCAGGATATCTTATCAAAAAAATTTAGCCACACATTATATTATTAAAATTTTACTTTGATTACATTTATTTCTGCAAAATAAAATGAAAAAATTGAGTTACCAAATCTCAGCACTGTTCCTTCCTTGAAAACTAAAAGCAGACTATATTTTTAAAAAAAAAATGATCTTGATTATGAAATTGGTTGTTTCATTTTGTTGTTGTTTTTTTTTTACTTTAGCGACCTCTTCCAGAAAAATAATCATTTGATTATAACATAAACAAAAGAAAGGAAAAACCTATTACAATCATATAGTTTTAGTATTATTTACCTGGATTACAAAGTAATTTGACAATATAAAAAATAATAATAAATACATTAAATTAACAATCAGTGATGTATAATTCTTTAAACATTATATTTTTTTATTTTTTTTTATTTTTTTTTTATTTTTTTTTACAAAAAGAAATTACCAGAAGTTATTGTGCTTTATGATAAGACACTCATCTACTCCCCTCTCTACCCATCCAAAATCAATTACTGTTTAGCTTTTATACCATATTAATTTGCTCTAATTATTAATATCTCAATTAAATTATTCATGTTCTCTCTTTCAAAATGACATTGAGTTATTAAATCTATTAGTTATTCACCCAAAACATGCCAAAGTGAGTGAATAGCATACTTTATTAATCAATTATTACTATTATTATTTTATCTTTTTATTTCTTTAAAGAATAGCATTGTTTTCCTGCAGAAACAATGCCAAGTAAACCAAGTGTCAATAACACTAGGTTACAATATATATATATATATATATATTGTATTTCTAGTATCTATCAAAGATATATATATATACCATAATTATATATATATATATATATATATATATAATTATGGTATTATAGAACATTACAATATAAATTTTAGGACTGATTATCCAATATGCAGAAATTTTGCAGTTGACAAAGCAATCACAAAATTTACTGGGCATAGTACTATGTGAAAATATAAACACTTAAAACCAATAAAGAGAGATTTCAAATGATGTGTGTGTGGAGATAACCACAATATTTATTTGGACCAACTGATGATTGCTGGTTTAGCATGAAATACATATATTGGTGATTATTTATCTTTTTGACATATGTGTGTTCAGGTGTATCAGTGTTATGAGATAGTGTGGAGAGTGGTGGGTCATGTGAAAGTCTGTGCTCATACCCTGTCTATTACACAATATTTATGTATATCCACATAAAATTGTATGCAGACAAAGAATCAAATTCTGATTCTCGAGTATACATTGGTACTCATGCTGTGGAATCAGTAGTTTTGCCACATCTTGCATCACATTATTTTAATTCTATAGCTAGAAAATGAGGTATATGCAAGTAAATTATATCTTTATGGGACAATAAATTTAACAAGATAGTATCATCAGTGTGCATAAAGAATATAAACATCACTGATGTACACAAAAAATATAAAATAAAGAAATGAAACTCATTTTATCAATGATACAGACAGTAACCTACAATTTCTAACTTTAAATAGACAAGAAGCCAATTGCTATGATGACAAATGCATATCCATCTTTTGGAAATGATTTTTTTTGTATCTTTTATTGGGATGAATCTTTTTCTTATAGATGCTTGTGATATTTGTCACCTTTGAGGTACAAAATAAAATGAAGAATTTTTATGCTAATACGTCTGGAGATTTTCAAGCTATGGATTTTCTCAGGTAAGAAGTATTATATATAGTTTGAAAGAAAATTTTGTGAGAAATACAAAAAAATTATCACTGAAGTTGTAATTTAAACTTAGTTAATGATAAATTAAAAATTATGAACAAACAAATTAATAATTATGTCGAATGTTGAAATTTATTTTTTCTGATTGTTTAAATGATTGTCATTATTTATTTTAACCTTATTGTTTTCCTTAGTTTTTCTAGTTTCTATCAATGCACAGCTTTTTGCTCTAACATTATTAATACTGAAGTTATGTGAAAATTGTGACTCAAGCCAGTTTTTTTTTTTAATTAAGTATGGTGCCTAGACATTAAACAAGTTTTAAGAAAAGAATCTTATTATAAAGTTAAGAGGTTTCATTGTATTTAGGGGGATGTTTCTGTAAGTAACAAAATATTTAGAAATGTAATATTTAAAAGGGAAGATAGTTGATAAATGTTAAATGTTAAAAAATTATAAAAGTATATAAAATTTGGAAAGTGGATTACATTATATCTTTTTTTTTTCGTGTGTCAAAACTTCAGCTGGGAAGTGAACCCGTGACAACTTCTTGTAAGGCGCTGTGCTGACCATTCTTGTAGTATCGAAAAATATGAAACGAAAAAGTGAAATAGTTTAATATTTTAATGAAAAGTGCAATGATATCTTTTTTTTAACTTTAGTTTTGATCTGAAAAATCGAAAAATGAAGTCCTTTATTTTTAATCAATAACTTACCAGTGAACAAGCTATATAAATAACTACTCATTTTGTTTTGAAAAGTTAAGTAAATATCCCAAAAGTCATGATGTGAGGAGTTTAACATATGGAGTTGCTTTTTGTGGGAAGTTGACGAAATGGAGATTTCCTGTGTTTGAGAAATAATAATAATAATACCAATAACAACGACGCAAATTTTAAGAAAAACGTTTTCAGTAAAATTAATGGAATGAACACATTGACGTGAAAGATTTTTTTTAGTAGCATTCTTCTTTTTTGAGTAGCATTCTTCGTTATAAATTACGAAGGGATGATGTTGTGGATAATAGCATCACAAAAAATATCGAATGACTTTTTGAGTATAATTTTTGAACAAATTTTGAAAATAATGTCTTAAATGTCTCAACCTTTTAAATATAAAAATATAAATAACTTGTCTTGATTTTTCTTTATTTTGAAATATATAAAATTACTAACAAGAAGTAATTTTATCTTTCCATTATACACGTAGTTAAAGTATTTCAGTACTTTCCAGTGATGAATATTAGAAAATTAACATAGATATTAATTAATTTGATGTCATTTATTTCTATATAAATGTTATTACCCATATGGGAAGCATTGTAGAGGAAAATGGTTGCAATAGATAAAAATGTTCTAATTTGAAATAAAATTTTTGTTGGATATATTGCGTAATATGAAAGTCAATAAGCAATATAGATATACCTTTTTTTGTAATTTACATTCGAAAAAAATGTCATTACTATTTACAAGTACAAATTTGAAACAGCTTAGTATTGGTCATCAATAAAATTTTGTTACTTAATGAAGAGAGAGAAAATTATTTATTTTAGATTTATAACTAAATATTTAAACACAATTCACAAATATAAGCTTGAAATTCAATTTGCTGAATATTCATTAAATAATTAGGGGCACATTGGAAAGTGTTTGGTTTTTACCATAAAATCAGGTTGGAGGTAAACTTAAATTATTTATGAGTAGTAATTAATTTATAGAGCACACAGAGAGCTTATGTAAATAGTCTGAGCAGGCACTATCGTGTATTCAATGCGCTTTCAAATTCGCTGTAAATCGCAAGATTTTGCGTAAGTTAATTTGTAAAGGAAATAGTGGATTTAAACAGTGGATAAAACAAATAATTCATGCTTTCAAATCAAGATGCTTCAGATTCGCCTATATAAATGGATATTTAGGTTAAAGATAAGCTTGCCACTATTATCTTTATAAAAGTCGCTATCTTGTGTCATGGTTTGGAAGATCCCTCTATCGGCAAAATATGCTTGATTACTGCAAATTTTAAAGCGCATTGAATACATATTAGTGCCTGTTCAAAGTATTTACATTAGCTCTCTGTGCACTCTATAAATTAATTACTACTTTTCAATAGTTTTTAGAATTTCCAACATTAAGATCATACTATTAACTCGCTGTAAATTGCAAGATTTCGCATAAGTTAATTTGTAAAGGAAATAGTGGATTTAAGCAGTGGAGAAAACAACTACTTCACACTTCCAAATCAAGATGCTTCACATTCGCCTATATAAATGAACATTTAGGTTAAATATAAGACCGCCATTCTTATCTTTATAAAAGTCGCTATCTTGTGTCATGGTTTGGAAGATCCCTCTATCTGCAAAATATGCTTGATTATTGCGAATTTTAAAGCGCATTGAATACAGGTTAGTTTCTGTTCAGACTATTTAAATTATTTATGTAATGGAATGCAAATATAGTATTCAAATATTCATCAATTGTTTAAAGAAATACCCATAAAATTACTTAATAATTTATAACTGATGCAAAATAATGCCTAACAACACTTAATTAAGAAAACATTAATATAGAAGTAGATTAGATATATTGTAAAAAGTGAGTTTTAAATTGAGACTGAAATAATAAAATGTAATACGATTTTCTAAAAAGTTGAAATAATTTTAAAAATTAACTTTTGAATATAACAGCAAAAACAAAAAACATTGAATATTTTTTATATTAGCAAATAAAGATAACTAAATGTATTCATTTTTTCTAGATAAAATACTTATGATTTTAGTTAAGAAATATGAAGCATGAATATGAAAGATTTGAAAAGAGAAAAAATGAGATAATTATTGAATTGACACAAAGATTATCTGCATTTATAAATAAATAAATTGTTATTTCATATCTTGAATAGTTTATAAATTCTTACAAAAGATATATTAATGTATTCTGAAGTTTTCTTATATATATATATATATATATATATATATATATAAGAAAACATATAATATATATATATATATATATATATATATATATATATATTGTAACGGTTGGGTTACATGGTACATCCATAATAATATAGTGTGTGTAAATATATATCTATATATAAAGTTGAAAGGAAAACTAGAAATAAACACAGACAAAAATTATAGTATATATTTTCTACATTCATTGAAATAAAATAAATAATAAGCAAAGAGTTAAATAACTCTGGGCTTAAAGTAATATTTTATTGTAAAATTAAATATTTAAAAAGGTCTGATAAATAATATTTGTAATTCTGATTTTGAAATTAACAAAAAAAAGCAAGAATAATTTATTTTTTAAACTCTTTTAATTAATACTTGTATAAAATATCTTTTTTAATTAATGCTTGTTTGCATTTCTACTATGTAGTTAAAAATCTTCATAGATTAAAAATTCTAAAGGATTATCACACCTTTGGTCAAATTCCAATTATTAAAGTAAAAACATGAAAATCACACTTTCAAAAAATTTCTACCTTGTTTTCAAATAGATTAAAGTAGATTGAAAACAACCACTGTGTTTTTGTCACCTGACCTACCCAAGGACATAAAAAATTGATAAAAAAATATCAGTTAGTTTGGCTTGCAGTTTTGTAAGAGTTAGCAGAAAAGCTAGCTGTAAATTTGGCTAAAATATTTTGTGAAGAGTTAGTAACTGTAGCAGAAAATGGCCATAGTAAAGCTAGCTGCAAAGATGGCTAGAATAATTATCAAGAGAACTGCCATGAGGATGTAAGACAAGATAATAGACTGTTTTCCTTAGCAGGAGTTTGAATTCACACGGAGAAAATGACCAACTTATTTGAGTTAAAATTCATAGCCTTAAACTTGGAGAATACATATGCTTGCCTAGAACAGTTCTACACAGATGGGAGACCAACTATGGATCAATATTATACATGGATTACATTTTTCCTGATTATGACAGTCACTAAAAACTAAACTCACTAAGAAAAATCTTCCAGCTTGCTGAAGAATTAATTACACTTATGCTGTGTGAGATATATGCAGAAAAACACACCTAAATGTATATATAGCTAGTGAGTTATTTTAAAAGAATTCATTTTAAAAAAACATATATAGAACAATGCTGTTTTAAAGTCTGTTAAAAATTTATATATTTTAAAAGAATATAAAGTAATTTTGCTTGAATTATAATTAAAAGTCAAGAATAATTCATTGATCATTAAAGGCAAAAGAGGCATTTTTGAACAATAATCCTTTGGACATTATTTTGAAAAATTTATATTAAGAAAAAATGTAAAGAATCGATGATTCAATAATTTAATTTAAAAACGTTGATAATTAATCAAGAAATACCTCTCAAAAATTGACTATACTTTTGAGAACTTATAAATTGAAACTAATTTTAAATTATATCTATATTTTTATACACACACATATATGTATAAAATTTGTGCATATTTTTCAAAGAATTTAATAATGGAAATATAATATTATTGCTGTTAAGTTAAAATATGATGTGCACACACAAACACTCATATATGTAAAATTATAATCATTTCTTTTGTTAGTGAATATTAATTGTATGAAATCGTGCATCTGTGCACACATATATGTAAACCAATGTAAAAATTTGGATGTTGAATAGTAATTATGTAAATCACAAATGTAATACTTATTTTATGTTTAATTG
Source organism: Epiperipatus broadwayi (assembly GCA_028023455.1). NCBI lineage: Eukaryota > Metazoa > Onychophora > Udeonychophora > Euonychophora > Peripatidae > Epiperipatus > Epiperipatus broadwayi. The sequence goes on from JAQFVV010006287.1 coordinate 4,677,647, forward strand.
AAATGTCTTCATCATATATTGTAAAACGCACATCTGTGTACGCATATATAAATGCGCTTATAGATACCCATTAAGAAATAATGCAAATAATGTGATAACTTGAATTTTGTAGTAATATTGTAAATTACAGTGTAATGACTTTTATTATTGGATACTTTTCAAAATCAGAACCCTTATAAGACCTTAATCATTTACTTTTTTTGTTACTAATAAACTTGTATTTAATTGTTAAAAATTGTATTCCATCATCTCTTGTTCACATACAGTAATAGAGCCCATGTTCTCTGAGCTAGATTGGTGCATGGGATGAATATATAAATGATGATGTGTATTTAATGCTTTGGGGCATCTGGAGATGATCAATCATCATCCTGGTTGGTGCAAAAGAGAATACTCTTTAAAGCCCATCCACTATCTTTTATTTCAATTCAGTCTTGTTAAAAATTTAAGTTTATAGATGGCCAATACATTAATGGTACTTAAGTGGCCTGAGCATTGATGATGATCAGCATGTTTTAATGTCCCAGCAATATTGTTTTGATTTCTGATTATTGTGTATTCGAATGGATGGGCATTAAGCTGGTGCATCCAAGTTATGTTTAAATAATTGCCCCAGCTGGCAAAGGCTCAGTAGTTAGCCTGGTCTACAGAAGACCCATTTCCAATCCAGTCACAAAGTTGACTGTTGATTTTATTCTGATATATTGTACTGATTTGTTTATTCCCATCAATGATGATGATGGCTGGTTATTTCTCTTGAGTATTTGCATATTTACTTTTATTTGATAATGCTGGTTGATATATTTAATTATGCTTTTAGTAGCTGATTGATCTCTCAATGATCTTGAAGATTTTCATGTTCTCATGCTTTTATAAAATATTACATTACTTATAAATAATTTTGTAAATTATTTAAAATAAATGGACTGGTAGTGATGATGTTTTCCCATCACCCCAGTTCAAACTTGTTTTCATTCAGCATTCGATACCACCATACCATTACAATATATAGCGATGATTTTATACTAGAGGGGGATTTGTTATAGACTAACATTGTGTTAAAATGATTGATTTTAAAGGAAATTATGTTATAACATTGTTGAGTTAAAGTAAATACACCTAATTTTCTTTTTACATGAATTTTTTGCACTATTTTGAGGTAACTCCAGTTTAAAGTGTTGTTTTAAAAAAACAAAAGTAATAAAACTATAAAAAATATGTCTGTTATTACCATCTAATTTTTTTAATGTTTTCTCTTTTTATTTCCATTATTTTAAAAAACAAAAATCTATTTTTTGCCAATATTCTTGCAATAGGGGAAATTTGCTTCTCTGCATTTAACATTTTTGGTATTTTGTTTAGAAAGAAGCTATTTTTTTTTGGTATAGATGATTTATTTTTATTTTGACATTATGTTTAATAAAAGTGTTCTTTGTCGATATTGATTTAAAAAAAAATATTTTGTTTAAATTTAATTTATTAATTTTGCCAAAAATCAATAGATGGTAAGTTATACATTGGATCCATATTTTTGAATATTTGTTTTGGTAATTAAATCTGAAATAAACCTGAAATATTTTTCTGTTGCCTACAAAAATGATGAGGAAAGCAATTTTTTGGACACTAAAATTCAAATTTTAGATCGTCTTGCAACCGGAGAAGGAGCAATCTCTGTAGGAAAGCATTTTGGTTTACATAAAGCAACTATAAAAATTATTAAAAATGCTGAACCTGTTATTAGAAAGTTGGTATGTTCTGAAACAAAACTGAGGGCTAAGTCTTCTTTTTACACAAAAAATATTGTTAAGAAGAAAATGGAAACAGCTTTAAAAATGTGGATAAAAGAAATGCCCGAGAAAAGAGTACCAGTAGATGGAAATGTCATCAACCAACATCGCTAAAAAAAATTTTAAAAAAAATCGAGCCAGGTACTTCATCTGAGTTAAGCAAGGAATGTAAATTTTCTGCAAGAACAAGATGGATAACAAAGTTTTTTGAAAAACATGCATTTCACAACATTAAAATAAGATCAGAAACTGCATTCACATATGAAACAGCTGCCAAAATATTTCCAATAAAATTAGCTAAAATTATAAAAGCTGTAGGGCACACTTCTTATCAAGTTTGGAATGTTGTTGAAAGTGGTCTTTTTTTTTTTTGGGGGGGGGTGTGCTAAATAGAACCTATGTAGTAAAATCATAGAAAGTAGCAAAAATCAAGTCACTTTGATATTCTGTTCCAATGCTTCAAGATATCACACATTGAAGTCTCTTTTTATTAATTGAGCCAAATACCAAATTCAATGAAAGGTGCAGATTTGGATAAATTGTCATTTCAATGGATGCCAAATAAAAAGGCTTAGGTCGCCACTTATTTTTTTATAAAATGGTTATATGTTATTAAAAAAAATGTTTTATTCAGAAAGTTAGGCAAATAGACAATTACAAAAGTCTGGAATTTAGTTCTATTAATTCTCAATAATGTCCATAGCCATCTGGTCATAAAACATTTCAATGAACAATTTTGTTTTCTGCTATCAAATACCATGTTATCGATTCAATCATTAAATCAAGGTTATTATAGCAACATTGAAAACTTACTATCTAAAACGAGCATTTCAATCCATTTTCGACAAGGTGAATGATAAAATATTGTGTCATAGATGTGTGAAAAAAAATTTTTTGATTTTGATTTGTGTGAATCATGATCTTTTAACATTACCTGAATTATAATCTTCAAATTTGAATAGATGTTGGAAAGCTTTTTGATTGAATGTGTGAAAAGCAAAGATCTTGTTTCTTTAATTTTTTGTTGTCTCTAACCCAACTGAATTTCACAACAATATAATAATGGCCCACTTAATTGGCTGACAGGAATTCGATGATATGTAATCTGAAAACATCGATGAATTATTAGATGATAAAGTTTTCAGTGAGAAAGAAATCTTAAAAATTGTTCTTAAAACTTCTGAGCCTAAAAAAGTTATTGATGATGAAGATAATCTAGTGTTAAATGCTAATTTACTTCAAAAAGCTATTGATTTTGCTAATCAAGTATGCAATTATTTTGTAAAGTATGATCCTAGTGAGAAACAAGCTTCAAAGTTTCAATGAGATCTGAAATCGCTAATGTCTAATAATATAATTTACCTACTTAGCATTACATTAATTTTCGAAAATAACACTATTATAATTGGGTTTTTTCTCATGTTTCATAGCATCAGCCAGAAGCAAACCTGTTAGCCCAGGACAACTGCTTGTAAAGCTGCTGCTGCTGACCTCTCGACAACCAATGCTTGACATTATAATTTGTTTTAATACATATTTTATCAATAATTTCATATATCTTTGGCTAATAATATTATTTGATGAAGTGGTGTAGACTAAAATTATGCAATAAAAAACTATATTTTATTTATGAGCAAGTACAGCACTAAATATAAAAAGGAATTGATATTAAAATGTAAATTGAATGGCTTACTAATAGTTTGATATCCACCCCAGAATAATAATACAAAACAAAAACAAAAACAACTACCCCCCCTTTTAAAATAATGATGCAGAAAGTTTATAATGACTTTTCATGTGAGATTTATACTTTAAAAACTTACATTATTAGGTAAAGAGAGATATTAAATGATTATATCAGTCGGCTAAGAACAACATGCTGAAGTAAAATAAATATATTGTTTGAGTTCAAATCCCAACCGACATGAGGACTTTACACTTCAGTGTCAGGTAATCTATCACTGCAGAAAACTATGCAGGAAAAAACGATATAAATATCCTAAGCCTGAATAAAAATAGATTCCATTGATTAAGTTTAAATTTCTATTATGTAGATTACTTACATATAGCAGTAAAACAACATGAACATGATTTATTTATAAAGCTGATAAATGTTAAAGTAATAAATGTAGCAATCATAAACATGTAAGCATAATAATAATAATAATAATAATAATAATAATAATAATAATAATAATAATAATAATAATAATAATAATAATAATAATAATAATAATAATAATAATAAAATAATAATAAATAATAATAATAATAATAATAATAATAATAATAATAATAATAATAATAATAATAATAATAATAATAATAATAATAATAATAATAATAATAATAATAATAATAATAATAATAATAATAATAATAATAATAATAATAATAATAATAATAATAATAATAATAATAATAATAATAATAATATCAACCATCAGGGAATCACAATTTGCAAAGAAGACATTGTCAACAGTGCAAGTATCATTGTTATTCAAGACCATGATGATAGCCACTAGGGTGAGGAAGAAATACAGCACAGTGGTGATGCAGGTAGATATTGCTTCAGCTTTCAATTCAGTGAGAATCCCTGTGCTACTGGATATGCTCAAGCAGACCAAAATACCCAAAGCTCTCTGCTATATTTGATTGCAAACTTGATACTGAGCAGAGAACTTTATGTTACTATGAATGGCAGAAATTCATCCTTATTCATCCCAACACAATCACTTTCCCAGGGGTCTCCTATGAGTGCATTAATGTTTATTTATTATATCAATCTACTTATTGAAAAAAATCAATAGGACATTCATTGGAGTTCAAATACCTGGTACAACACAGAAGATTGCATGTCTCACATACATGGATGATATTACAGTCTTCTTGACATCCAAGAAGCAAATACCACAGCTTCTGGCAGTGCTTGAACAATTCTCAAAACAATACAGAATGAGAATTAACCTAGAAAAGACTGCAGCCTGGATGCTACTCATTGGAAGGCCATGTGGGCAATGTATCAAGCAAATTCTACTCCATTTTTAGGCTTTCTTTTTTTCTAGGAGACACTGGAATGAGATGTCAGATCCAAGCCAAGCTCAAAGAAGTCAAAAGCATAGTTGAATCACTCTCAAGGGCATATTTGTCCATATATGCAAAGGTGCAACTGATTAACAAGTGTATAATAACCAAGATAACATTATATGCTTATAGTGGAATTTTCAAAAAAAATTATGGCATGCATTAATTTTATATGTTGCAAGCTTATCTGGGGAAAAAAGATGGTGGCAATTTCAATGGCAAAACTCAATTGCCCTCTTATAGCAAATGTACTGGGTAACACCTACAAAGAGGCCTCCTCCAAAAGTTTGTTTTTTGGCAGTCACCATCTACCAATGCAGGAGAGAAAGAACAATCCTGGATCAATTTGAACAAAAGTATAAATATTGGAAAATATATAAATTTATACATCAAAATAATCACAATGAGGAGATCACATCAATACTAGAAATAGGAAACAAATATCTGATCAAGCAATACAAAAAATTTCAACTAGAACCTAAGTTCCTAGATTTTATAATCCAAATGAATTTGAATGTTTTACCTACTAAATATGTTTTACATCACAGAAGAATGTACAGGTCAGTTGTTTCTTTCTGTGGCCTTTGCCATATGGATGAGGAGACTTTACAGCATATAATTTTCAACTGCAAGGCCATTGAGCAGACTATATGCAATCTGCAGGGGAAATATCGAAAACAAAACACTACAATGAGGCAAATTATGTCAACTTACAAAGGTAGGTCTGTACCAGTTATAAGGGACTCAACATTTGTCTTATATGCACTTTGGTGCACTAGATGTGCATTTGTATTGGGTAATAATCCCAGAAGGCATCCAGCCACATTTGAGAATAAGTTAATTAAAATTCAAGTTAAAGACAAGCAGATCATTCAGCCAGGATATTTATGCATCTACTTCGTCCCTGCTCAGACAAACAGCAAAGTTATAAAGAATGGACAATCCAGTATATTATATGTAGACAAGAACTATGTTTCAAGCTCATGTAAATCCAGAAAGAACTCTATCAAAAATGACAATGTAAATGTTAAAATTTGTAATCAACTTGTAGCAGTTAATTTACTATGTAATCACTAATGCATTATTTTGAGACAATAAAGGCCTTTTAAAACATAATAATAATAATAATAATAATAATAATAATAATAATAATAATAATAATAATAATAATAATAATAATCATCATCATCATCATCATCATCATCATCATCTAAGTACATTGACACCTGGAATATACAATAACTTATATAAAAGCACTAACAAAAAAAAAACTATATCTAACATGTATCCTTGTGCCAGTTCTGAAGTCAACTGACACAAATTAGACACATTCCTACTTTAATTTAATTGAAGTATATCTAATTGTATATAATCGTATGATTGAGTGATCATTATTGACTTTGTTGAACTGGTTTTTTTCTTAGATACATCTAGGTTGATAATGCATACAATCACCGATCAAATCATTGTACATATGTAGTTTTGCGAAACCAATTTATATATAAGAACTATGTTGTCAAATATAACTTGTATAGCCTTTTAGAATACTAATAAAGATTATCCTTTGAAACATAATAATAATAATAATAATAATAATAATAATAATAATAATAATAATAATAATAATAATAATAATAATAATAATAATAATAATAATAATAATAATAATAATAATAATAATAATAATAATAATAATAATAATAATAATAATAATAATGCATAAACAAAAGTGAATACTTAGTTTACAATAAATAAATAAAAAAATAGAAAACTGGATAAAAATATTCATAATTCTATATTTTTAACTAATACCATTTAAATTTATGTTACAACGGAATATTTTCGTTGTGGTGTTGGTATGTGAATTAAATATAGTTTTGACTAATAGAAGTATATGCATTCAAATTCTTTTGAAAGAAATAATGTTCGCTTTCCCCACTCTTTATAATAAAGTGATAGAACATTCATTATCTTATAAATCAACTTATTCTTATTAAAGTAGAATAACGATAAAATAAGATAAAAATAAAATATGACATATCAATGTGATTCAGTATATTTTTTTAGAGGTTAGACTATCTAAGCTATAAAAACATTGATGGTATTTTAAATCGATATTTAATTTTTTTTTATTTTTGAATTAAATAGATTAAAGAAGTGAAATGTTTTCTTATCTAATATGCTTTTCCAGAAATCAGATAGTATTTAATAGGTGCAATATTCTTCTTTTAGCATTTAGGATCGTAAGCCTTTTAAAAATGTTCATGTCTTTCTTAGTTACCAATGAATGATCCATTATTTTTTTTCCTAACTGGTTACTTTGATAGTTGTTGGCAAATAATCCTATTTTATACGTAATTGTAAAATAACTCACCATAAAATTTTCTAGTGTCTATAAAACTTCAATGATATTTTAAAATTAGATCATTAAAATAATTAATCTATGTTCAGTGTAGTGGAAATAAAATAAATTTTATGTATATTTAAAATATTACTAACATTAAGACAAAATGCCAAATGTTATGGTCAAGAAGAACTAATATTAATAAGATTAAGGTTCTTATTAGTCAGAGTAATGTTTTCCTGGGTAATGCTATTACCAAAAAAGCTTTGTAGTTCTATGTAAAAGATTCGATCATGAAAAATAATAGAGGTAAATGTCGGTGTAAAAAATACCATTATTATTATTATTATTATTATTATTATTATTATTATTATTATTATTATTATTATTATTATTATTATTATTATTATTATTATTATTATTATTATTATTATTATTATTATTATTATTATTATTATTATTATTATTATTATTATTATTATTATTATTATTATTATTATTATTATTATTATTATTATTATTATTATTATTATTATTATTATTATTATTATTATTATTATTATTATTATTATTATTATTATTATTATTATTATTATTATTATTATTATTATTATTATTATTATTATTATTATTATTATTATTATTATTATTATTATTATTGCTCTGATGAAAAAAGAAGTTGACAATGCAAAAATTAAAGAGACAATAGTAATCTGTAAGAATTCACTGATAATATTAGTATATATTCCATTGAAAATAATATATGTTCTGTTTAAATCGCTTTAACAAACACTTTGCATTTCATTGCATTGGAAAAATATTTGAAGTCTAAAATTCTAATAATAATTATTGTATCGAAATAAAATGATTTATTTACAAATTGAATGTTAATACCTCAGTTATGGTTATTTTAAAATCAATTTAAAGGTTATCAACCACATTATTATTTTAATAAAAAAATCGAATACATCTTATTAGTTTGTCTAAAAAATCTTCCAACAGACAGAAAATAAATAGTTTAGCAATAATAATACAATGATGCCACTGATGATTACATATAATTATTTTGTCTTGTAAATGTAACAATACACAGATGCACAACTCCCCATACAGTATCGCCACTCAGTGCAAGCCAGAGTAATAAATGTATGCATGAAGGTTTATGCATAAAATCCATATCTAGTGCCTACTCATCAAATATCCCCAGACTAGTTTCTAGCTTGTGGCTTACATCAGTGAGGAGTTTTGGATCTGAGATTATTATACTTAGATCTTAGAATCTAATGCAACCCTCCAACATCATAAAGAATGGTGATCGTATGATGGTTAGTGGTTTAAATTTAACAACACTTAATATTTTTATCATATGATATACAAATTTATATTTACTCCAGTGTCAAAATTTAACTCCATTTTATTTATAAACACTAAGTTCTTTTTATTTAGGATCAAAATTGTTAAAGCGAAAGATAATCTATGATTTGTTAGATATTATTCTATTTAAACTTCGTATTGCGACACAAATGATGAAAATAATGGTTACTTTCCAGTTTTAAAATATCTGGATGATATTTGATCATCCACTATTTTTTAGCGTGATATGATAAGACTTGGATTATTTTATATAAGAACAAACATTCTCTAGTTATTTATCATGTATTTTTAGAGAAAAAGAAATTTCAAAAACTTCATATTACATGATGCAGGCGATTAAATTAAATAGTACTTTTGATCGCTATTAACAGAAATGCAATACTATTTTTTTTCTTTTTGTGCATTGCAGTTTTATTTAAATACTGGAATAGAATATGAATTATATTAAACTTCTCTCTTCTAAAAAGGTTTAATTTATCATTGGAGTATGAAAACAAAACTACATGTATATTTTGTGAGATTCACAAGAAAATCTAGCTAGAAGGGTTGTATTTGAATAATTCTGAGAATCCTACTCTCCAGAATCTAACACCCTATCATTCTGCCCAACTAACCCCGAAAGTTGGAATATAATGCATTAAAAATATAAAACATACGTTGCAGTATTTCATGAATATGCTGAAAAATACAAAATTATATTCCACAAATAGTTCCAAATAGTCCAAATTTACACACACATATATATATATATGGATATACCCGTATATGTCATTTAGATCTGTATCCTGGGAACGTCTTCATTTTAACATACATGCAAATGTGTCTGTGCGTGTAATAATCAGCATTTAATGCTAGAAGTCTGTGCAGCCAAGCAGATTTTCGGATACGTGGAATGTCCTAGTCATTCCTTTAACCCTTAAAGCGCTAATTATATTATTGGTTGTATGAGGTAAAAATCAAATCTTTTAATTGGCCAACTCACAAACTGAAGACAGAGCCTATTGTTAAAACATATTCGCCTATAATATTAAATTCAACTCAGATACATTTATAAAAAGTATATTAGTAATTTTTCAGGTTATGAAGAGAACGAAAGTTCTTTCAAAAATAAATTGCTATTTATTTATTCTAAAATATTCAATTTCGGCAACGTAAAAGCTATAATATAAACAAAAAGGTCGACTTTTACGTTATAGAAAAGTAAATATTTCTTTTTGCTAAATCTTAAACATTTTTACTAAAATCTTCAATATTTTTCGAAAATAATTTTGTTTTTTTGGTATTCTCTCTGAAAATCATTTGTAATTACTCAATATATACTTAATATTCTTTAAAGTTATATTCGAAATGAAAATCTCAGCGTTTTTCTTTATTTTCTTTGATCAGGCGGTTTCTTTGTTTTTTCCAGCCAACCAGAATGTCCTTTTCGGCTGAGAGCACGCTAACAACCAATCACAATCAATGTTCTTTCTTTGTTTAGGTTTAAATGCATTTTTTTTACTTGTAAAATAATTAGGAAGAGGGCACCATCTTACAGAACTTTTAAAAACCTAATCAATACCTATCAAATGAATATTTTAGCATAAGAACTGGCAGAGTTAGAGTGATGTCAGATGTCGACGAGGAGCCTCGTAAAAGACGGTTGAAGAATTAAATCTCGAAGGTGATATACTATCACATACAGCTTTGAAATAAATGAAAAAGAGTAACATAAAATTTATGAATTTGATGGTCACACTAACAAACAATGCATTTTTTAAAAGAAAAAAAAGCAAAGGTGTATAATGTTTAGATTTTTTTAAGATTTCCTATTGCAGAAAATAATGATTTCCTTTAATATTATTTTATTAGGGATAAATGTGGCACATCTTGCACGAACATTCATCAGAAATTCACTTCTAGGAAAATACGACATTTTCTACCTAGCCACAGATGGAATATATTCTACCTGTGTAACTTTTTTTTTCTTCGCGAGTGATGATAAAATCTATGTGGAATTAGATGAAGAATATTTCATTTGGAGTGTAGTTGTGACAAGTAAAGTTGAATCAGGTAACATAAATATTGTCAATAATTTTTATTATTATTATTTTTTCACTCTTACTATTCATTGTTTATATAGATGATAAAGAGCTAATGGATCTTGAACTTAGTTTTTCTTAACTACTCATAATAATTTCTTTTCTTATATCATTGATATGTCAGCCTTTATTATGAATATATATATATATATGTTCAAAAGATGGCGCTTTACCAAAACCACCGAACAAGTGTAAAATTTGTTTACATAAACGAAAAAAGAGTCAGAATTAACTACCTCTTTCATTTGCTCACCCCCAGATCAAATGAAAGAGGTAGTTAATTCTGACTCTTTTTTCGTTTATGTAAACAAATTTTACACTTGTTCGGTGGTTTTGGTAAAGCGCCATCTTTTGAACATAAATAACAAGTGATAGCAGGTTACGTGAGTAACTTGTTTTTGTTTTTCATATATATATATATTATAATAGTAACTTACAGTTATTATTATTGGTCTAACATGTTTTATCTCTTATGAAATTATTTATAAATATAAATTTTTATTTGACTATTTTATATATATATATATATATATATAAATATAAATCTTTATTTGACTATTTTATATATATATATATACATTTGAGTTTTAAATAATACATACCTTAAGCTTTTGAGTAAAATGCCAGATTTGAAGTTAAGAATAAATACTTTTATATTTTTTTTTATTTTATTATTAAACCTTAATGTTTATTGAACAATTAATATTTGAGTTAAGCATGAACTTGTAATAATAATACACGAGCAGTTTTATTCGTTCTCTTGTTATTAAAAGGAGGAAAAAGAAAATCATTTCTCTTTAAAAATAACTTTTTTTTTTATCAGTACTACTATTCAACGATTGGAATTTAAATATTAACTTTTCCAAATTAAGATAATCTGTGGATTAAAAGTCTGCAAGGAAAATATTTTAATTTTCTACTAAATCTTAAAAGAATAGCAATATAAAAGAAAAGAACATCTGTTTAAGTTTTTTGGAAACTACGTTGTTTTAACACTTCATTATTCTTCGGATATATATAAATTTAAGATAATTATATATATTAAGGATAAAACAATGTGCAGTGAGTAGTATAATTATTATATCATAAAAGGTTTTGAAACCAACCTTGCATGCTATTTTAAAATATTTTGAAATATTGGATATATAGAATGTCTAATGATAATAGAAAAATGGAGATTAAGAACATCTACATTCAAAGAATATTTACTTTATTTCATATAAATCAAATCATTGGATATTATTAACAGTTTATCAATTAAGGATAAATAAAATCATCATTATACCAATGGATTAATAATATACTTCGTAAAAGATCTTCATTAGGATGATAAACTATAGACTTCAATATCTACTCTCAACTCTATAATAAATATGTTTTCTTTATTATTTATTTATATATTGTAACGTTTTCCATATTACTAGGCCTTTACACGCTAATATAAACTGCGCATGAGTTGATCAAGCTATGTCAAAAAAGAAGAAAGTTGTATTTCTATTCTAAAAACACAGCTATTTTTCCTGATCAACTTCAGCCTATTAATTGTTACGAATTGTGCTATTGACAAAATCAACTTTTAATTTTATTTACTATGGGTGCCAGAATTCCTAAGAATCCGCTGAAATATGTTGCCAGCACCTCTCGCAAGTTGTAAAACAAAAAAAAAATAAAAAGATTTTTATTATATTTTTTTTAAGGGGCGGTAATTCTACCGTAATGAGAATTAATGATTTTTACGATTATTAGTCCTGGGCATATTGAAACATATTGGCAAAGGTAACTTACGTTTAAATCTTATTACACTAAAAATAAATTTAATAATAAAAAATAATAACTATTATTAATAATGCACAAATCAGAATTGATATTAGAAATATTTTTAATTTTGACAAACTAAAATACTTCATGTTAAGTAGCTAATTAATACCTTGGAGAGAACACATTTAATTCAGGTGGGAAATATCCAGAAAATATAAATATCAGTTAAAATAAACAAAAAGTTCTTGGTTAAATAAGAGTCTCTCATATAGAAAAATTAAAGTCACTATCGGGATTCTTTTATACGTATATTTTTACGAGTAGTTTTAAATAGTTAACTTTGTCACAATCAGGATAATTATTCTTACCGGTAAGTTTCATGAATTCAGTAGTAGATAACTATGCATAGTTTTTTGGTTATAATGAGCTCGGCCTTTTGGTTATTGCTTGATCTTGTGGTCCATTTCCCCAGTCGGTCACGAAGGCTTTTCCTGGTGTACATCATTAGGTCCGATGTCTTCAGAAGCTCCGGTTCACTGCGACATGCCGAATTCCTTCAGCGAAGAGCGATCTTGGATATATTAATGTTATCCAAGACCAACTAGAGAAACAAAACGAACAAGACGTTCCTTCAACCGGATCCCTCCTTTTTATATCCAGTTTTCAGGACTTCTGCGCATGCTAGTACCATGCCTTTTTAATCTTATCCAGTCTTTATAAATTTTATGTAATAAAGTCTTTATTTTCTTCAAGTTTTCGGCCATCTTTAATTAATTTGAGTATTTCTACTTTCAGCTTATCTTTTTTTACTTACTTTTGGAATTCTTTTGTTCTCTCCAATTACTGTTATTACTAATCACATAAAAAAATAAGAAGAATAATTCAACCCTCATTGTACGTTTTTTTTTTTTTAAAAAAAATTACTCAACAAAATTTTAAATCCACTTTTATCTTTTAGTTTTTTTTTTTACCCAATGCCAATATATTTGTAACGTATATAAATAAACGTTACAATATATTATAATAATGCTTATATTATTTTAATATGTTTATTATAATTATTATTATTATCTTTTTTTCAAATTTGGCATCGTATAATTATATCTTAATAGGAAAATTATATTTAGTATTAAATACAATTAACTGAAAGCTTGACATAATTTATCAAATTAGATGAAGGATATAAAGAATAGTTATTATTTAATAGATATTTTAAACAGGATCCTATTATATTTACTACGTAATATTGTAAACATTTAATGTATTTTATTTATCAAAAATACATATAATATATAAGTTATACAATTGTAAATAGTACTTATATATTAGTAATTATGAAACGTATAAAGAAGAACGGTAAATAAATTAATAAGTTACATAAATTATTAATTTGTGAACCCAGATATTGTTTTTATATATCTGTTAATTTAAACTATTTTCTTTAATTTTTGAAAGTTTATTATAGTATTGAATTTTATCATAGGGTATTAAATAAAAATCTTATTTATTAATATTTTTAAAATGGTAAAATTCATCCGTATTTATTTATTAATATTTTATTATCTATTATATTATATTTTTTATTGTTTATTAAATATTGATTTATTAACTTGATCTCTTTGTCTAATCATTATTGAATTATATTATATATATATGCTAGTATTATAAATATCATATGAATATTAATTATAATTAATGCTTATATAAAGGCATATAAAATAATAACTTGTTTTGAAATTATCCCTGAAAAGAGCTAAATGCAAATTCTCTGTGAGTTTGAATATCGTGGCATAATGGTGACTGAAAGAGGGATGAAAGATGGATGAACTAGTCTAAATTGTATTAAAACTTATTTAAAGATTATTGAGCTAGCATAATAAAGATATATATATATATATATAATCATGGACTTAATATTTCATCAATTCATTTCTAGCATTCTACCTGAAGACCTAAAGTCCGATTGTAGTGAAATGCATATCCTCTTTCTAGGGAATTTAATCATCTCTTTATATTTAACAAGACCAACTTAGATTTTAAATATAAACCATTCTGTTATATTTGGCGAACCTAACTGTGAAGCATTAAGTTAATGATTTCTAAACATTAAATATAATCGATTATATTATATTTGACACATCAACTGGGATGATTAAATGCCATTTCTTTATATTTGTTGCATCAACTAAGGTTATCAAATAGGCCGTCCCGTTATATTTGGTGCACAACGTTTTAGGCATTGAACATTTAAGTTCATCTCAGGTATAAATTATATACTCTTACATATTTAGTATATTAAGTGGGGCTTTGAATCAATGATTCTATATTATTACGTATAGTTAAAATGTCATAATTGGATTAATTGATTATTCTTAGTAACAAGTATATTGTTATGAATATTCATATGGTGTTTATAATTACAAGATTAATGTAAATAAAAAAATGATAATATATATATATATATATATACATATATATTATATATCATATATATATATATATATATATATATATATAATGATAAAAACTCATATTTGTAAAATATTGAAGATTTTAAGACTTCTCATTCGATAATTTAATATACAAAATTAACAAAGTGTATCTTTATACGCTTTGTTAATTTTGTATAATGTGATTTAGAGAGATTAATATTTAAATAACTAATTATTAAATTGTATTTTAAATGAGAGTTGAGTGGGATAAAGTTTTTCTATAGACATAGATGTTTAAAAATATACAGATATATCATTAGAACATCATAAGTATATATAAATAGCATGAGGTGGTAAAGAACTTTACGATATAATATTTTGAATATAAAAATATATAAGCTTGTATAATATTTGAATTAAGTTAAAATTTGTTATGCTTCGAAGTGGGAAAATGTTTTCAAACAAAGATATTGAATGCTCTAGTCAAATCAAGATGATTTGCAAAGTGAACTAAGTGATGATAGTAATATTATAGAAACAATCATCATTAGTATAAGCGTCTGGGGGTTCTACAACCATAGTTGAATACCCTCAATAAACACAGAGTTTAGATCAAGTGTTATCTCAAACACAAAATATAGTTGATGAAGATTTAAATCAATCATATAAAATTGAGATTAGCCAATCACTTAATGTTGACACAACAAAGGTTATAGATAATAACACAATTATAATGGAAATGTTTAAAATGTTAAGTGATATGAATAAAAAAATAGATGATAATAATAATAGTTTAAGTCAAAAATTAAGTGATAATAATAAAAAAATTAGATGATAATATTGATAGTTTAAGTCAAAAATTGAATGATTCTAATAAAAAATTGGATGATAATAGTACTAGTTTTAGAAGTGACATGTGTAACTTAAAAAATGATTTGAATCAAAAATTAGATGAAAATAATAAAAAAATAGATAGTTTAAAAAATGATTTAAAGGTTGAAATGATAGGAATTGAAAATAAATTATCTACTAAAATAGAACAATTAAATTTGAATGTAGATAATGTTCAAAGAGATAACATAGAAATTAAACAAGTATTAAATGATCTAAAGAATGAAATTGACGAAAATAATTAAAAATGTCAACAGCAGTTTAGTGAGTTCCAAAATGACATCATAGATAGATTAAATGTTAAATGTGATGAAATGTATAAAAATCAAGGAATTTTAAGAGAAGTAAAGGAAGAACAAAATAAAATATGGAATGAAATCCAGGAAGGTAGTAAATGAACACATGCAAGAATAGATCAACTCTCTATTAAACATAATAATGAGGTAGAATCCCAGAATAATATGTTAGAGACTATTGATCATCAACTTAAAACTTTGGAAAATAAAATGAATTCAATAGAAATTAATACAAATAAAGATAAAAATGTATTGGAAAAATTAAGGGAAGATACTACTGAAACTTGGAATAGAGTAAATAAAATAAAAGAATCAACTGATAGTAGATTTTTAGTTATTGAAACACAAATATGTAAAAGAACACCAACTATAGAAATGCATCAGGTTGAAAATAATGTAAATCCTTATAGTTGTAATCGAGAACAAAATCATGGTGAAAATCATTTTGAGGTCATTCAAAAAGATCCACAACAAGTAATTGACTCTGGTGATAGATCAAATTTTCAGTATCATATAATGCCTGAAGTTGAAAATTATCCTAGTAATTTTGAATTAGAAGGGTTAAACTTAAATACTTGTAGGATTAATCATGAAAATCAAACATCAACTTCTCAGTTGACTGTTTTAGAAAAACAAAAGGTATACAATCATTCAATACCAAGTAGTACAATTAACCAATTTGTTAGGTTAAAAATATTCAAGGGATCTCATAATGAATCTCCTATAGAACATATTAAAAGTCTTAATCTTTATTTTTCCATTAACCATAATTTATCAGAAAGAGAAAAAGTGGTCATTGCATATAGTCACTTACAAGGACATGCATTAATGTGGTGGGAGTCTTTATCACAAACTCCATCTATTTATATGAAATACCAAGAGTGATTAATTAAAAATTTTTGGAATAGAGATAGACAAGAGGCTTTATTGTACCAAATATTTCAAGATAAGTATAAGCAAACATCTGGAGAAACCTTGACCAAATTCTTTCGCCGTCAGTCAAATAACAAAGTTAAGAACACTTAATACTTATCATTTAAGTGAAGGTGAAATGATTAGAATAATAAAAAGAAATTTACCACTTAAAATAGAACAATCATTATTGTGTACCAATTTAACAAAAATAGAACAAATAGTAGAACTTTTAAATAGTATTGATATGAATCAAACCAATTTATCAATTAAATTACCTGATAAAAAAAAAGAAGGAAGCTTCAATCAATACAATATTTTATAATAGAAGGAAAAATAATAGAGATACCAATTATTGGAAGGGAAAAACATCTCAAAGGAATATACCTTATGACCCCTCTCCCAAAATAAATCGTGATAATTTAAATAAAGTAAAAATAACTTTTAATAATCCAAGAAATTTCCCAAAACTGGGATGTAGTAAAGATATATCTATGGTTTCACATAAAACAAACTAAAAGGGTACTTGAGGAAGTGTTCCTCACCTCAAGAAACCAAATACCCAATGAGGAACTTGAATCAATCTTTTACACGAGAAATCACTAACATGATGTGTTCATGGGGAGATAAAACACCAAATTTTGTTTACAAAGTTGCCCTATGATAAAAGTTTTGTTTAAGAGCTTGCTGGTTAAAGCATTATTAGATTCTGGTAGCCAAATTTCAGTGATATCAGAGAAATTTTATCAAGAGATTTTAGCAATAAATCCTAACATCAAAATATTACCACTAAAATCTATGCAGGTTACCATGGCTAACAGCAGAAAAGCTAAATTAATCCAAAAACAAATTTGGATTGAGATTAAAATTGGCCAAACAACTCGCTATCATGTATTTTTAATTTTGAATGGTTTGATTCACAATGTTATTTTAGGGACAGACATCCTACATTTGAACACTTGTGTAATTGATTTCTGTAATAAAACAGTTAAAATTAATGATGAAGTCTTGGAGATGACATTGCTTCCAAGATATGATCTAATTGAAGTTGACTGTATAACATCTAGCATTCCAGAAACACTCTTAGAGAGTAAACTCACAGAATCCAACTTGCTTGGAAGTGATGATATATTGAAATTACGATTTGTTACAAGAGAATTTAATTCTATTTTCTCAGACATACCAGGAGTGATAAAGGGATTCCAACAGAGAATTAGATTAATTCATGATCAACCATTTCAATCCAAATCGTATCCTATTTCATACCAATATCGGGAAGACATATCTACGCAAATTAACAAAATGCTGGATTGGGAAATCATTTCCAAATGCTCTTCACCTTTTGTTTGGATGCTAGACAACTAAACAAAATTACTGTCCCAGACAGAAATATACCACCGCCCATACATGAATTATTTGTGAAATTTGGAAATAAGAAGGTATTTTCTACTTTTGATTTAACCTCCAGCTATTGGCAGATTGAACTTCATCCAGAAGATCACCAATATACTGCTTTCCATTATGAGGGTTTTACATACCAATTTAATAGGATGCCATTTGGATTGATAAATAGTGGTGCAGGTCTTATCAGGTGTTTGGATAAAACTTTATCTCCTGAGGTAAAACAAATCATAATTATTTATGTGGATGATGTAATTATTGCATCCACCACAGTTGAAGAACACCTTCAACATTTATCTATATTTTTTAAAGAGTGTTTTCAGAAAGGAATAAAAATTAACTTCAAGAAGAATACTTTAGTTTCCAACCAAGTAGTCTTCTTATGTCATATTATTTGTTGCAATGGGATAAGACCTCATCGAGAGAAGATCTCTGCCATTCAAAACTTTCCTAAACCATCTACTCAAAAACAAATTAGATCATTTTTAGGCCTATGAAATTTTTACAACCGTTTCTATCAGAAGTTCTCAGACCACATGGAACCGTTGCTAAAATTGATTAGAAAAGATGAATGTTGGAAATGGACTGAAGAACAAGACTGTGCATTTGAGAATATTAAAACAGGGTTTTTAAAGTTAACTATGTTAGCTTTTTCTGATTTTAATAAACCATTCATTGTCCAAACAGATAGTAGTGGTTTTGGATTAGGGGTAACACTGTCCCAAATCCAAGAGGATGGCCAACCTTGTGTCCTCAACTTTATTAGTTAGCTCTTGAAAGGTCCAGAAATAAATTGCATGGTTACAGAAAAGGAAGCACTAGCAATAGTCTGGGCTTTCCAAAAATTTCGACAAATGCTACTTGGATCAGAGGTGATAGTGATCACTGATCACAAAAGCCTTGAATTCCTAAATCACAGTTTTCTGACTAATATTCATCTAGTTAGATGGAGTTTACTATTACAAAAATTTAATTACACTGTGCATTATTGCAAAGGATCCAAGAATATCGTGGCTGATGTGCTTAGTTGAAATCCATGTAGGTCAGAACAAAATCATTTGATGGTAGACGATGCCTGCATTCTGAATGTCAATGTAATGGCTGATAGTAATGTAGAGAATGAGTTGGAAAACTTACCTGAGATACAATTTAATGACCCAGAATTAAACGCAATTATAAAAGTTTTATTAGGGGAGGAAGTTTTGAATGCACCTAAAGATCTTAACCGTTTTAAATTAGAACAGCAGGTCTTACTATATAAAATGAATGATAACATTGATGAGTGGAGGACAATAATACCAAAGTCTTTATGTGACCCACTCATAAAATACATACACTGTCTATATGGGCATTATGGTGCTCACAAGACAGAACATACCCTTAAGAATTGGTTTTACAGGCCAAAAATGTATAGAGACATCTTGAAATCACTCCAAGATTGTCTAATTTGCTTAAGAGCTAAGTCAGTAAACCAAAATTATATTAATTCAATTAATTCTATCATTCCAGAAAGACCAAGCGTAATCTTAGCAATTGACTATTATGGGCCTTTGCCTCCATTTAACAAACAAAAATATTTATTAGTCACTTATGATCTCTTTTCCAAATATGTTGCTGCTTACCCGATACCCCATGCCAATACTAAACATACAATCAAAGTATTGAGTACTCTCCAATTTCCAATGATAGGAAAGCCGAAAACCATACTAACTGATCATGGTACACCTTTTCTATCTAAGGAATGGAAGAAATGGGTAGATATATCAAAAATAAATCATGTGCTAATCTCTATTAGGAATCCACAATCAAACCCATGTGAATGTATTATGCGGGAGCTTGGACGTATGTTTAGGACCTATTTAGAAGAGGGGCACAAGGGTTGGGTAAAGCAGACAAAATGTGTAGTAGACTATATCAATTGGAGTTAAAATAAATCTACTGGATTCTCACCCATCCGACTACACTTTCATCAAATTATACCTATATTATTTAAAAAATATAAACCCATTATTAATGAACCCAAAATAAATGGAGAAAATGATATTTTACAAGCTCATAAACAACTTGTTAAAATGGTAAATAATAGAAGTCGGAATAAAAAATGTATTTATGAATTTAAAGTTGGAGATAAAGTTTTAATAAACACTTTCCATCTCAGTAAACCATTGGAGAATAAATATCATAAATTCTACAACACATTTGAAGGACCTTATACTATCATTAAAAAGGCAGGCCCAAATGCATTTTGGATTAACCAAGAAGGAGAGATTTGTGGTATGTATAATTCATGAATTTTAAAACCTTATTTTGGCTGTTTATAATGTTTTATAAAGAAATGAGGTGAATATCAAGATAAGAATTGGGCAATGTTAACCATACGGTTGTATAAAAATAATAATAATAGTGATCAATGTAAAGAGAAGTATAGTTAAAAACATTAGCTTTGGTGAGGGTATTCTTTAATACCTTGAAATAAGTAAAAACAATAGAGTCAATTCATATTAATAAATGGATACTCTAGTATTTATTTAGTCCTTTTCAAATCCATAAGTCTTAAAGAAGCAGGAATAAGGCTAGTAAATATATGTGTGTTGTCCAAGAAGGAAACACTTTTTTTTTTTATTTAATTTTTTTTTATAAAAAAAAATATTAACCATCAAATTCCTTAATTTTATTTTTGATCATTATCAAAAGAATAATATAGCCCAAGTATTAGAAAGATATAACAGTTAAAAAAAATTCAACCCTTCATAAAATCCAACTATAAATGCAATTAAATTATAAGAACATACTAAAATAGTTGTAAGTGTTTAAAATTTTAACTTAAATTAAAATTTTAAATTTCCAAAGGGAAGGGGAAATATAATAGTAACTTGCAGTTATTATTATTGGTCTAATGTGTTTTATCTCTTATGAAATTATTTATAAATATAAATTTTTATTTGACTATTTTATTATGTATGTGTATATATATATATACATTTGAGTTTTAAATAATACATACCTTAAGCTTTTGAGAAAATGCCAGATTTGAAGTTAAGAATAAATACTTTTATATTTTTTTTATTTTATTATTAAACCTTAATTATTATTGAACAATTAATATTTGAGTTAAGCATGAACTTGTAATAATACACGAGCAGTTTTCTTCGTTCTCTTGTTATTAAAAAAGAGGAAAAAGAAAATCATTTCTCTTTAAAAATAATTTTTTCTTTTATCAATACTACTGTTCAACGATTGGAATTTAAATATTAACTTTTCCAAATTAAGATAATCTGTGGATTAAAAGTCTGCAAGGAAAATATTTTAATTTTCTACTAAATCTTAAAGGAATAGCAATATAAAAGAAAAGAATGTCTGTTTAAGTTTTTTGGAAACTATGTTGTTTTAACACTTCATTATTCTTCATATATATATAAATTTAAGATAATTATATATATTAAGGATAAAACAATGTGCAGTGAGTAGTATAATTATTATATCATAAAAGGTTTTGAAACCAACCTTGCATGATATATAGAATGTCTAATGATAATAGAAAAATGGAGATTAAGAACATCTACATTCGAAGAATATTTACTTTATTTCATATAAATCAAATCATTGGATATTATTAACAGTTTATCAATTAAGGATAAATAAAATCATCATTATACCAATGGATTAATAATATACTTCGTAAAAGATCTTCATTAGGATGATGAACTATAGACTTCAATATCTATTCTCAACTCTATAATAAATAAGTTTTCTTTATTATATATATATATATATTATAATGCTTATATTATTTTAATATGTTTATTATAATTATTATTTTTATTATTATCTTTATATCAAAGTTGGCATCGTATCATTATATCTTAATAGGAAAATTACATTTAGTATTAAATATAATTATTTGAAAGCTTGACATAATTTATCAAATTAGATGAAGGATATAAAGAATAGTTATTATTTAATAGATATTTTAAACAGGATCATATTACATTTACTACGTAATATTGTAAACGTTTAATGTATTTTATTTATCAAAAATACATATAATATATAAGTTATACAATTGTAAATAGTACTTATATATTAGTAATTATGAAACGTATAAAGAAGAACGGTAAATAAATTAATAAGTTACATAAATTATTAATTTTTGAACCCAGATATTGTTTTTATATATCTGTTAATTTAAACTATTTTCTTTAATTTTTGAAAGTTTATTATAATATTAAATTTTATCATAGGGTATTAAATAAAAATATTATTTATTAATATTTTTAAAATAATAAAATTCATCCGTATTTATTTATTAATATTTTATTATCTATTATATTATATTATTTATTGTTTATTAAATATTGATTTATTAACTTGATCTCTTTGTCTAATCATTATTGAATTATATTATATATATGCTAGTATTATAAATATCATATGAAAATTAATTATAATTAATGCTTATATAAAGGCATATAAAATAATAACTTGTTTTGAAATTATCTCTGAAAAGAGCTAAATGCAAATTCTCCATGAGTTTGAATATCGTGGCATAATGGTGACTGAAAGAGGGATGAAAGATGGATGAACTAGTCTAAATTGTATTAAAACTTATTTAAAGATTATTGAGCTAGCATAAGAAAGATATGTATATAATCATGGACTTAGTATTTCATTGATTCATTTCTAGCATTCTACCTGAAGACACAAAGTCCGATTGTAGTGAAATACATATCCTCTTTCTAGGGAATTTAATCATCTCTTTATATTAACAAGACCAACTTAGATTTTAAATATAAACCATTCTGTTATATTTGGTGAACCTAACTGTGAAGCATTAAGTTAATGATTTCTAAACATTAAATATAATCGATTATATTATATTTGACACATCAACTGGGATGATTAAATGCCATTCCATTATATTTGGTGCCTCAACTAAGGCTATCAAATAGGCCATCCCATTATAATATATATATATATATTATACCGGTCAAAACCTGTTTATCCATCTAACATGAGCTGGAACTCAAAAAATGTACTTCAAACCCAGTCAAGCCCGAGATTTAGATCAGGGACCAACCTAGATTTGAACCCACTCTCCAAGCCCCAGATCTAACACCTAATGAATAACATAATAGTGATGGCACATGAGAATTAATTTTAATCTGGCCCACTAGCAAAAGCGGAGAAGACAACGAGACATCTATTACTATGACTAAACTAAATATATACAAGCATGGCTGTACTTTTGGAAGTGGAGAAAAGAAGAATTCGAACTACTCAAATAATTTAGAC
Source organism: Epiperipatus broadwayi (assembly GCA_028023455.1). Lineage (NCBI taxonomy): Eukaryota > Metazoa > Onychophora > Udeonychophora > Euonychophora > Peripatidae > Epiperipatus > Epiperipatus broadwayi. The sequence goes on from JAQFVV010006287.1 coordinate 4,701,299, forward strand.
AATAAAAATATTGTTTAATATAATGAGTAATTATTTACATACATTTATAAATTAAGTATATACAATAGTGTGTGCGTAAAAAAGCAAGCAGTAGATGATTATATAATGTCATTTCATGTTATTATTTCTCATATGCTCTTTAATTAGTTAAATAAAATATACTATAAATACACACACATCTTTGGTGGGTCCAATATTAAGATGCCAATCAAATATTAGAAATAATTACATAATATTGACATTAACGCTTTGATTTATGGTTCTGAAACATGGTGAATAACATTATTTCTAGGAGCATTCCAAAATTCATTATACATATGATATAAACTATTTTCATGCCACTGAGGTTGTGAAAATAAAGAAAATACATTTGAAAGATTATATTTGAATCTATAACAAAATATTTAATGAAAAATTATTTTAACAATAATAAGACGAATGCTTTATTTTCCCCAAGGCATATAGATACTCTTAAATACAGAAAGAATGTATGATGGTGGGATTATATAAGACTGAAATAAATTTCATTAATAAAATAGAAGTAGTTGGCATTTATATATATTTTAAGCAGAGCACAATTTTAATATTAGAGCATTAAAACTGGGTCATGAAGCAAAAGAAATAAATATATGAAGAAGTTTGTGGTACTGACATTATAACCAAGAAATAACAGGAAAAGTTGTGCTTCTGGATGAACGACAAAGTGGATGGGCATAGCGTATGCCAGACTTAGGGATCACCACCAGATGCCTTTTTATACGAAGAAATGGATGTGCATAGCATGTGCCAGACTTATGGATCACCACCAGTGACCTTTTTATATGAAGAAAGAATATGCATAGTGTGTGCCAGACTTAGGGATCACTAGCAGAGGCATTTTTATATGAAGGCATGAAAAGGAATCTATGAGTTCGAACTTGTCACAACTCTCAGATTAAGACTAGAAGCACGTAATATATTTATATACAAAGATAGGCTAAATGTCAGTAATGCAGTAATGATACATGTCACTAACGACATTGAATAAATTTTACTGCTTTCAAATAACCGACCCTTGTTTGAGTACTATAATTTATACTAATAATATGCTATGCAGTATAATATATATAGAGAGAAATTTACATTTCATTTACTTAAAATATACTTGAAGATTTTATTTAGCAAAAGTAACACTAAGATTTACTCCCTTCCCTTTCTGTTATTTAAAATAAATAAATCCCACCTTCATTGATTTTATGATAAATGGAATATATAAGTACTTTATTTGATATTTTAAGAGTATGGAACAATAAAATAAAAACTAGCAGTTATATATAGAAAACAATTAATAAGTCACTCTTAGAGACTTAAATAAATAATAATTTATAAGATTTCAGAGCATTAATTAGCCAAAGTTCTGGATTCACCCCGGGTAGAAAATCCAGACTTAAACATATATATATATATATATATATAAAATGCATATTTTGCGGGTTCATCCGTGTTAAAAACTTTTAATACCAATACACTGACGTTTCGTCAGTGTATTGGTATTAAAAGTTTTTAACACGGATGAACCCGCAAAATATGCATTTTATATATTTAACCCGTGCAAATCTTCGTTTTAATATATATATATATATATATATATATATTAAAACATAAATAAAATGTTGGCTCGTAAAACAATATGGCGAGCGTATTAATTAATAATGTGTTATGTTTTAAAATGGGACATTAGTAACTTGTTTCATGAAGGTTTACATAAAAATAACAGAAAAGATTTTTATAAATTAAGCTCACCAGTTTGCTTGAGATTGGCAAATTTTAATAATAAATAAAATAGACATATAAAATTTAGTGATAAATAAGTACAAATAAATGACCACACCAAAGTTAAAAAAAGTTAGAGCTTATGAGATAGGATTAAATTCATAGAAATTATTCACGAGCAAATTACATTTACATATTTAAAAAAAAAGTTAAATAAAACATGAGAAATCTTGATAGTAGAATTAGGCTAGATTTAGTTTGAGGTGACAGCTTGAAAAGTTACCTTGCAATTTTAAGAGTCCATTTTAAAGTATGGCACATGCACGGTGATTGAAATGCAAGTACTTCAGTGGCTGCAAACTTCTATTAGCATTCTGAAGTTCTTTTTTAGACTTTTCTTCATTTCAGAACAGCAGGATATTACGGCAGTGGCAGATGATAATCCAACAGGGCCAAGAAGGATGAATTTACTGCTACATCATTTTAAGTTTCAAGCGACATATAATATCTTTACAACCAGTTTTCTCAATAATAGCTATTCTAATCTGTCTCTCAAAATTCACCCATTTTATTCTTTTTCTTTATCAGTTGTTTTTGAAGATGCAACAGTAAGATAACGTCCAAAAATAAATTCAAATCTATTTCCAGATTGGCAATAGATTTGACAAAATGGTTTTTAACAAAAGTATCTCTAATGTTAATCTCATTTTAAATAAAAACTTTAATTAAAAATACTTTCCCCAGATTAAACAATAATGCTTCCAACCCTTTAATTATGGTTAGACAATTACTCTAGCCTCTTCCATATTGGATTTTACAAAATATATACTTTAAAAGAAAAAAAGAAAAAGATTTAAAAAAAATGAAGTATAATAAAATATTTAAAACATCAATCTTTTGTTAGTAATTTTGCTTCTATATATATATTTGAGCCACACCTATCTATTTTAATAAAAAGAATTAATAATCATAAAATTAATAATGATAAAAATGTTAATTTAAAAGTTAAAATTTTATAATTTAGGTTAGCGTCTCAAATGTATACATAAAATATATATACATGACAAAAGGCGCGGTATGGGAAATAGGGATTTAAACATATGTTAGTAGGTGAAAACATGTAAGCTCAATCTTAAGCTAAGATTGACTGCTTCAATATATATATATATATATATATATACCCACAAAGATTTCCACGGGTTGCATATATAAAAAACATTTTGAGGGTCATCTATGTTAAAAAATTTAAATATTGATATACCAAACATTTCAACTTGATCACACAAGTCATCTACTGGGTGGTAAAAGGTAGAAAAACGGTTGTAAAAGAATGTGTTTTTTTTTTTTTAAAAATCTTTACAAATAAGAGGAAGTTTGCATGTATCATTGTGATTATTGATACAATCTGGCCTTTTAAGAATCTCAATGGCTTCTTTAATTTTGCATTGGTAGAGATTATCACATCTGGATATTAACCTGGTACAAGAAAAATCAATTTATGACCTGAATCTATAGTAAGGAGTGAGAGTGCTGCTGATGATGAGTGTTGATTAAATTTACTAAAAAAGCCTTATTTCAAGCCCAAAATGGACAAAAAAGATGATAAAATCAGCTATTAGGATTTGTGTTCCATATGTAAAAGAAACTACAGACAGTATTAGACATATATTAAATCACTATAATATAAATACAGTGTTTTCTACTCATCAACAGATCAGCAATATAATAACCAAGACCGAGGATTCAATCCCTCTTGAATCTCATGGTGTTTATCAAATATCATGTGAAAATTATAAAGCTTCTTACATATGTATGAGTAATCGTCGATCACATCAGTGTTAGGAAAGATGAGCATGCTAAAGCAGTTAAACAACACTCATCATCATCAGCACTCTCACTTTATACTATAGATTCAGGTCATAAGATTGATTATCTACTACCAGGATCATATCCAGGTGTGATAATCTTTACCAGTGCAAAATTAGAGAAGCCATTGAGATACTTAAAAGGCTAGATTGTATCAATAAGCAAGATGATGCATACAAACTTCCTCCTATTTGGAAAGATTTTTTTAAAAAAAAACATTCTTAATTTAACATTTTTGCTATTGGTGGAACTTTTAACATTTTTTAAATCAGTGATTGAATCACCTCTGCAACTGTTTTTCTACCTTTTTATCACCCAGTAGATGACTTGTGTGATCAAGTCGAAACATCTGTATATCAATACTTAAATTTTTTAACATGAGTGAACCCACAAAATATGCCTTTTATATATATGTTTCTTTTTTTTATTTTTTATTGATGAGTCACTCAGCTCAATTCTACAATCTTGCAACCATTTTTGAGTAAATAATGTCAGAAAATTCTCTCCCACTTTGCATGCATGTTGGAAAAACATGAAAAGTTTTAGATGATTTTATACTTAAATACACTGAATAATTTAATTTCATATACCTATTTTAGATATATTTAAACTTAATGTTAAGCATATATATTTTAGATATATTTAATTAAATTTTGTTTTCCACTAAACATTCCTAACTTATATGATCAAGGATATCAAAGAAAGACAAATGATTGTTTTCATAATTCACTGTTATATATATATATATATATATATATATATATATATATATATATATATATATATATATATATATATATATATATATAATTTTCATGATCTCTTAATAGGCTTAGAATTTTTCTTTCAGCTTAACAGTTCATTACTCACTCACATATCAAAATATTGTTATGAAATGACTAGATTACTATGTTTTGATTTTTATTTATCATTATTATCAGCTTCTTTTAGCTTATTAATGTCATTTAATTATACATGTACAACAAAAAATGAGATAACGATAAAATTCGGGAAAATAATTTTTGTAATGATTATAAAAAGTTTTGGTATATCTCATACTGATACAATGTATATTTGTTATTTTGTAATGTTGTCCTCTTATTTTTCTGGGAACATATTTTCTGGAAGACTTCCCTAGAATTAGATCTCCATTGTATTCTATTGTCACCTATATTCTTTTCAATAAATATTATTATACTTAATTAAATGAGTGTTAAATATTTTTGTAATAAAGGTGAAAGCTCAATAAGTCTCATAAAAGACATATCAAAATTCACATATTTTTTATATTAAATATTTTTTATCTTCTATTCACTCCTCATTTCCTATTGGTTAATGATGTCCTATTAGAATAATAATTTCAATATACTTTAAGTACAAGCAGAAATTGAGAAGCTGAGTAGATTAACAATATAGTGGCTTAGTACTTTTGAGGGCTTATTATGTCCACATATTCGTAGAAGAATCAGAATACGAAAATGATGAATGCACACACACACATATATATATATTGTAAGGTGATGCCCAATCCTTATAAAAAAATAATAATAAGTAACTGATGTTTTAGGATAAAAATGTATAAAGATTAAATAGGCAGCCAACTTTTAAAATCTATTTTTTTTTAGATATTTGGAGACATATACACATATATATATATATACACACACACAAACATAACCATACATTCATGAAGGAATGAACACATTTATTTTTTTTATTAAATGTAAAATAAAATATATACATATACACATATATATACATGAATGTAGATTTTAAATCATGATGTGACAAAATAAAAAAAAAATATTTGACATTAAATTCTAGTAACCATGTTTCTTTTGTTTAAAAGAGGAAAAAAGAGTAAACCTTTGTTGATTTTGGGAACATGGAAAAATATCTAAGCAACAGATTTTTTTGGAGTTGTTATTGGTTTTTCTTGTTCAAATGAAGTGCATGAAAGTAAAGTTGTAAAGAATATTTTAATTATTATATTAGTTATTATGATTTCCTTTCTTTATTAAAAATAAACTATTTAATATTTGGAATTTTATTATTGATAAGTGTAAAATGTTTTAAAAAGGAAAAAAAAAAACATTATTTAATTGATGAACTTTAGTTCGTTCAAATAAATGCTAAGAGTATCATAGGTATTTATCATTATTAAAAAATATAATTGCTATCAAATGTTTCTTGGATAAAATAAAATCAACTAATGATGAAATAGAACTTTATTAACATTACTTTTAAAGTAAAATCTTTATCATGCGTCTCATACATATATAAATAAAACTGCATAGAAATAGCATTCACCTTATATTATAATGTAAGCCTTGGAAAAGGATTCATATTTAATAATTTATATATGTGTAAATAATATCTAACAATGCACTTTTGCTAATTAAGTGTCAGGGGATTTTTCTATCCTCTTGGTGTCATTGACGTGTGATGGAGGATCATATTTATTGGTATATATTGTTTAAATCAATGTGGAAAGATCTTGATATGGAATAGAAATGCATGGCTTTAAAATCAAATGCCGAGGAATTCAATTTCGTCATGGGAATTGTTAATGCTTAGAATGTTTAACATGACTTAATATACATGAAGGAAAGAAAGACATTATCTGCTAAGAATACAGAAGCTGCTCTTGAAAATTTAACTTGCTATTGTTTTAAGGAATTCCAAAATTTCATTATATTTTATGTTTCAAATATTTATTTTTAAATGTATACTGAGAGTTGGGTTGTGAATTTTTCTCACCCTTTTATTCAAGTGTAGCAAACATTTTTTTTTTTAAAAAAAGAACCCATTTGATTAGATTTTTATAGGGTGAGAGAGATGCACAACTCAAACTATACATCAATATATTATTTACGTTTGTAAATAAAATATTATCGTAATTGAAGGTTTAAATTAAACTGGACAATGACTGAAACAAAAGGTAAGATTTTAAATATTTACATTTATTAGACAATTAATACATTAAAACCAAACTAATTAATAAGTAAATATATATAACATTTTCTTGTTTAAATGAATAACTGTTTATGAATGAACTATACAAAACACAAATTAGCAATTCATGGACATAACCTTGAGGTACATTTAAAGGACATAAACAAAATGATAATCGTACATTAGTAATATAATTTTATATTTAAAATAATTAATACATTATTAGTAATAATAACAAGCCAGATGCCACATGACTTATATATAGCTTGCACTTACAAATATGTAAAATTAAGAGCATGCTAATAGCTCTAAACAAGCTTTTTTTTTTATTTATGATAAAAGCTACTACAAGAGAAGGCATTCAAATCATTTTTATCTTGGATTGTCCCCATCCCCAGACCGGTTTCGACCTATGGGTCTCTTCAGTGAGGAGTTGGGACATTAGATCTAAAAAACCAACTCAAGCAAAGCATTTATCTTAAAGATAATTGTTAGAAGAAGATCTGAAACTTTTAGACATTTACATGTCTTTAAAGTCAGCTCTCCAACTGATATATGGAGTATCTGAATTAAGTTCAGGCCCATATGATTTTTTCAGTTGGAGAGCTGACTTTAAAGACATGTAGATGTCTAAAAGTTTCAGATCTTCTTCTAACAATTATCTTTTAGATAAATGCTTTGCTTGAGTTGGTTTTTTAGATCTAATGTCCCAACTCCTCACTGAAGAGACCCATAGGTCGAAACCGGTCTGGGGATGGGGACAATCCAAGATAAAAATGATTTGAATGCCTTCTCTTGTAGTAGCTTTTATCATAAATAAAAAAAAAAGCTTGTTTAGAGCTATTAGCACACTCTTAATTTTACATAATACATTATTGTAAATTATGCACTAAATTTTATAATTCTTATTTCAACCCATATTTTAATATTTAAATTACAGCTAGTCTTATTGTTGTAGAGATAAATAAATATTTTATAATAATCATGTATATATTCTGTTGATTTATAAATATTATAACTTTAAGCATGATCTGTTAATAAATATTTGTTGTTTGAAGTTAAAACCTTTGTTTCTCTGGTCTCTAGATTGTCAAGCATCATTCATACTTCACTCACCAGAATAACTATTATACATGCATACAGATTTTTCATTTATTATTAGCAATAGCCATTAAGGATCTCTATAGAGGCCACATTATTGCCATCCTATTTAATTCCATCCTTGAGCAGAGTTAAAGGCAAATGTCTACACTGAGTTAGAACCCCAAGTAGTAATAGGACCTGTAAGTAGAGAAGGCTCTGGGTGTACTATCCTAAAAGGGTTTTACAGTCTGTTACATATTTTGGCAACCCAAACATTTGGGGCATCAATTAATTAAATATCTCACCCTGTAGACTCCCGGTAGATTTTACGGTCCATTACATATTTTGGCGCACAACGTTTTTGGGCCCGAAAATGTAAGTTCACCACAGATACAAACTACATACTGTTACATTTTTGACACCATCAACAGTGAAGCCTGTACACTGGCATATATAGACTTAATGAAAGTTGATTATCATGTCGCATTCATAATAGCCAATTATTAAATTCATTCTAGTTGGTAGTCTGTTACATTTTTGGCATGCAATGTGGTAAGCTTGAATACTTAGATTCACTGCATGTGAAAAGTTTTGTCTATTATATTTTGATACACAATGTGTTGAGCTTTAAAGAGTTGGGTCTATCATATGTTACTGTATATTTTTAGTGTGACATAAATTGAATTTATGAGAAATTGTCCATAATTTCAGTATAACCTGATTTATCATATTTTAGCTAGTCAGTTAATAAACTATAAATTACATAACCCTATGGATTAAATGGTGTGGCAACTTAGTGGTATAGTTAATTTAATCAATAAACAATAAGTTCAAATAACTCTAGATGAAGGTATGAATTAATAAATAGAGGCCAAAACTGAATAGATGATCAAGAATCTAATAAGAGTAGGCAAGTGAAGCAGATAAGGGAAAAATATATAAACCAGCATTAATAACAATGATATGTAAAATACTTAAGGTAACCAAAATCACATGAGATGACACAAGTTGGTAGAAGACCCTATGACATATTATAGAATATTATATAAAAAGAAATAATTTTGCCATAGAGTAGATATTTTAAAGAAAAGTGTTAGTTTATTTTGTATGTTTCTCAGAAGTGGGAGATATTTGTCAAGTATAAGTAAGGAATTATATGTAAAGCCACAGGATGTTAGTGGCAATGAAGCTGAGCATGATCCTAATATGGAACAAGTAGGATCAGTAGACATGAATATGTCTGGGGGGGTCAATGGTTGGAGCTGAACATTCTTTCTCAATGCAAGAGGAAAAACAAATGATATCTCAAATTCAAGGAGACTCTAATGAACAGTCTGCTCAATCACCTGGAATTGGACTAACACAGGTTACAGAAAATAGTGGAGCCATGATGCAGATGCTCCAAACATTATTGGATCGAATGGATAATATGGCAACCAAGGCTGATATAAGCAATATCAGTGGTCGGATGGATGCCATGCAAGCTGGTATGAGTGGTCGGATGAATGACATGAATGGTCGGATGGATGCCATGCAAGCTGATATGAGTGGTTGGATGGATGCCATGCAAGCTGATATGAGTGGTCAGATGGATGCCATGCAAGCTGATATGAGTGGTCGGATGGATAGCATAAGTGGTCAGATAGATATAGTCAAGGCTGACATGAATGGTCGGATGGATAGCATGAGTGGTCAGATGAATGGTTGGATGGATAGCATGAGTGGTCAGATAGATACAATCAAGGCTGAAATAAGCAACATGGTAACTAAGGCTGATATTGACAAATTGGATGAGGAAGTTAAGAAAAGAATTAGTGGCATTGAAATGAAAGTTTCTACAGCCATGGAGCAGTTATCTTCAGAGATGAATGAAGTGCATAACAGTAGTACGGAATTAAAGTGAAATGTAGAAGAGATAAGAATAAATATAGATGAAGTGAACTTGCAGTGTCAAGAACAGTATACTGAATTTAAGGAAAGTATTACCACTCAAATTGAGAATAAAGTTAAGGAAGTTCACCAAGCCCAGAATCCACTAAGGTAGAGGATATAAAGTTTACTATGGTAACTAAAACTGATATTGATGATTTGGAGATCCAAATAAATAGTAATTTGGAAGCAAAGATAATGTGTATAAAAGAAAATATAGATAGGATAGAATCTAAAACTTATGATATTAATAATAGAATAGTTAGTATGAGCTGTGATATTAATGATATAAAAAAACAATTTTTGAATCCAATCGAAGTACTAAATATTCTGTTACTATGGAAACTTCTCTTGTACATGAATGTCCTGCTACATGGACTCAGCAAGTACTTGAAGACATAATAGAAAATCATTCCACCAATTTTAAGTTGGAAGGAGCAATCCCAAAAACATTTTGGAATGATGCTGATTCAATCCTTCCCATGAAGAGTATGAGAATGAATATGTTAGATGATCAAGCAGAACAAGTTAAAGTGAGCATCCAATGTTCAGAACATAAAGTTTGTTCTAAATACAAGCTCCATGAACATAGTAGCAAAATCCAAGAAAGGCTATTATATGTTCAAAGGCTTTTCACAAAAGAAAATTGTCCCATTATTGAAGCCAACTTTGAAAGGACAAATGAAGTCGATACACTTGTTCATCTTGAATATGTATTATGGCACAACAAGTCTCTTCATAATCAGGAAGATGACCAAGTCATAGACAGTTGCCAGATGTTACTGGAGTCAACTATACTCCCTACAAAGAAACAGAAAGGTCCCAGGTTCCATAAGCTTTGCAACACTTATGAAGGTCCCTTCACATTTATTAAATACGTAAATGAAAGTCCTTAAAAAGAGAAAGGCACAAATTAAGTGACAGACTTCATGATTGCAACCCTGGAACATAAAAAATGGACATTCTTAATGATTGAACTCTGTAAATAATGTTAAGTGAGTATATATTTATAAAAAAAAATGTTAAGTTTACTTTTGACTATTAAATCTTATAAAAATTATAGGGCGTGGGTGAAGCAGACAGAACGGGTAGTGAATTACATAAATTGGGGTGCAAATGAATCTACTGGATTCGCACCCATCCAACTACATTTTAACCAACCTATTCCTTCATTATTTGTGAAATACCAACCTCCAATTGAATGTCATCACTATGACATAAAAACTAAAATTCAAATGGCTCGACAACAGTTAATTAATAAATCCAATTTTAGAAATAAGAAGGGAAAGGAAAGCAGACATCACTTTAAGATTGGAGACAAGGTTTTTGTGAAAACACATAACCCAAGTAAACCAATGGATAATGTTTATCATAAATTTTGTCAACAATATGCTGGACCATATGCTATTGTGAAACAAGCTGGCCCAAATGCATTTTGGTTAAATATTGATGGAGAGATAAAAGGAACTTATAATGCTCGGATATTAAAGCCATACAGTGGTTGTCAAGAACTGCCATGTACAGAAGCTTAGTTATTTGTAAACAGATGACCATGATTAAAGTAGATGAAAGTGAAGTTTAAAAAAAATGTAAATGGGTATATGCAAGTGTATTGTAATGAGAAAGACAGCATTGATCGTGAGTAAATAGCTAGAGTAGGTAGATGTGATGAGGATGCACTCAAATTAATGTTGAAACATTTTATTGAGGTATCTTAGAATTGGCTGAGATGTGGGAATTGACCCATAGAATGTGGGAATCCCATATTTTGTTCAGACCTTATAAAAATCCAATAAGACTCCTAGGGAGCAGGATATAGACTGACAAACCCAAATATGTGCCTTCTGGAACAGAGACACTTAACCAGTCAAATTCAGAGTATTCAACCTGTCATACAGTTAGTAATTCTAGTAAAGATAATAAGAACAATGTTAATGATGACAGTAATTTAATTCAATGTTAAGATGAAAGACATAAGGATAGGAATCTAACCAAAAATGAGTAATATAAAAAAAAGCAAATGTATATTGATGAGTAGATTAAAATAAGTACGACAGCATTAGAACTCTCCCTATTTAAAAAGAATAAAATTATCCAACACAATAACCATCCAAACCTTTCTTTAGGTGCTAAAATTTTGACAATGGTCTAAATTTTAACCTTCTAAGGATAGGGGAAATGTAAGGTGATGCCCAATCCTTATAAAAAAATAATAATAAGTAACTAATGTTTTAGGATAAAAATGTATAAAGATTAAATAGGCAGCCAACTTTTAAACCTATTTTTTTTTTTAGATATTTGGAGACATATACATATATATATACACACACACATAACCATACATTCATGAAGGAATGAACACATTTATTTTTTTTATTAAATGTAAAATAAAATATATACATATACATATATATATATACATGAATGTAGATTTTAAATCATGACGTGACAAAATAGAAAAAAAAATATTTGACATTAGATTCTAGTAATCACGTTTTTTTTTTGTTTAAAAGAGGAAAAAAAAGAGTAAACCTTTGTTGATTTTGGGAACGTGGAAAAATATCTAAGCAACAGATTTTTTTTGAGTTGTTGTTGGTTTTTCTTGTTCAAATGAAGTGCATGAAAGTAAAGTTGTAAAGAATATTTTAATTATTATATTAGTTATTATGATTTTCTTTCTTTATTAAAAATAAACTATTTAATATTTGGAATTTTATTATTGATAAGTGTAAAATGTTTTAAAAAGGAAAAAAACATTATTTAATTGATCCACTTTCGTTCGTTCAAATAAATGCTAAGAGCATCATAGTTATTTATCATTGTTAAAAAATATAATTGCTATCAAATGTTTCTTGGATAAAATAAAATCAACTAATGATGAAATAGAACTTTATTAACATTACTTTTAAAGTAAAATCTTTATCATGCGTCTCATACATATATAAATAAAACTGCATAGACATAGCGTTCGCCTTATAATGTAAGCCTTGGAAAAGAATTCATATTTAATAATTTATATATGTGTAAATAATATCTAACAATGCACTTTTGCTAATTAAGTGTCGGGGGATTTTTCTATCCTCTTGGTGTCGTTGACGTGTGATGGAGAATTATATTTATTGGTATATATTGTTTAAATCAACGTGGAAAGATCTTGATATGGAATAGAAATGCATGGCTTTAAAATCAAATGCCGAGGGATTCAATTTCGTCATGGGAATTGTTAATGCTTAGAATGTTCACCATGACTTAATATACATGAAGGAAAGAAAGACATTATCTGCTAAGAATACAGAAGCTGCTCTTGAAAATTTAACTTGCCATTGGTTTAAGGAATTCCAAAATTTCATTATATTTTATGTTTCAAATTTTTTTTTTAAATGTATACTGAGAGTTGGGTTGTGAATTTTTCTTACCCTTTTATTCAAGTGTAGCAAACATTTTTTTTTTTAAAAAAAAGAACCCATTTGTTTAGATTTTTATAGGGTGAGAGAGATGCACAACTCAAACTATACATCAATATATTATATATATTTGTAAATAAAATATTATCGTAATTGAAGGTTTAAATTAAACTGGACAATGACTGAAACAAAAGGTAAGATTTTAAATATTTACATTTATTAGACAATTAATACATTAAAATCAAACTAATTAATAAGTAAATATATATAACATTTTCTTGTTTAAATGAATAACTGTTTATGAATGAACTATACAAAACACAAATTAGCAATTCATGGACATAACCTTGAGGTACATTTAAAGGACATAAACAAAATGATAATCGTACATTAGTAATATAATTTTATATTTAAAATAATTAATAAATTATTGTAAATTATGCACTAAAAATTTATAATTCTTATTTCAACCCATATTTTAATATTTAAATTACAGCTAGTCTTATTGTTGTAGAGATAAATTAATATTTTATAATAATCATGTATATATTCTGTTGATTTATAAATATTATAACTTTAAGCATGATCTGTTAATAAATATTTGTTGTTTGAAGTTAAAACCTTTGTTTCTCTGGTCTCTAGATTGTCAAGCATCATTCATACTTCACTCACCAGAATAGCTATTATACATGCATACAGATTTTTAATTTATTATTAGCAATAGCCATTAAGGATCTATATAGAGGTCACATTATTGCCATCCTATTTAATTCCATCCTTGAGCAGATTTAAAGGCAAATGTCTACACTGAGTTAGAACCCCGAGTAGTAAAAGGACCTGTAAGTAGAGAAGGCTCTGGGTGTACTATCCTAAAGGGTTTTACAGTCCATTACATATTTTGACAACCCAAACATTTGGGGCATCAATTAATTAAATATCTCATCCTGTAGACTCCCGGTACATTTTACAGTCCATTACAATATATATATATAGGCGAGTGGACTTCAAATTTATATAAATTATAGTTTAGAGCATCCATTTTTTAGAGAGAGGGCATCATGATTCTTTGCAATTTATACTTACTTTTTTCCAAAAAAATATGCACTCTAAACTACAATTTACATAAATTTGAATATCACCCACTTATATATATTATAATGATCCGGAGAATAGAGGAGACTTAATGTATCTACACTACAGGGCACCAGTAGGCATTTGAACCTAGAAAAGTTATATAGTAGGCAGATACGTAAGTCAAAAAAAATTTTATATATATATTTTGATTCCGGTCATTTGCCCATTGTCACTAGCTCAATGGAATAGCAGAGATTTATATTTTATAATAAATTCTTATCTAAGAATATATAAAAAAAGAATAAAATAAGCCACTGCCAGTAATTATACACATAAACATTTATTTACGCACATATTTAATATTTAAAATTATTTTAGTATCAGTTTTACATTTTAAAATTTAACTTACATTTTTAACTTTGATTTTTGATTTTAATTTACATTTTAATTTTTACAAATTTACATTTTAATTTTTATAAGTTCACACAGATGGGTTTTTAAAAGTTTGTTTTATAATGTTGAGTATAGATTGGTTACATAGATTATACGGTTAAAAACATTTCAAAATAAACATAAACAATCAAAATATAAAATCAGTGGTGGAATTGAAGAGGGAAATTTATAAGAAACCCAATGGCATTCATCATAAGATGCTGCATTGACACCAATAGTTTAAAAGACATCCTGAATAAATACATTTTAGATACTCGCCGTAAGGTATCATTATTTACTGAATGCCTATATATTTTGATCAAATATGAAAACCAAAAACATAATTAACCGATAACGAATCCATGCAAGCATCTATACCCAACTTAAATTTAATGCATTTTATTTAGAGTGTTGAGTGTGAATAGACTACGTAGATTTGCATTTGAAAAGAAAATATTCTATCCATTATTTAACCTTAGGCCAAAAATTCACTGTTAAACCAACGTCAATCCATCTGATATATCATTTTATTCAATGTAATACGAATATGACAGCACAAATAGGTTAAGAGAAGAAATTGATTCTCACCAGATAGGAATACTACATCTATCTGATAATAAGAGCAATAAAAAAACTCCATAGAAAGGAACAGCGGTCCTTTTTGCCAGCTTATGATCCCATTCTATAGGCAAAACAGTTGTGTGTGGCATAAACATCAATTCTGCATGTAGCAAATCTTGTATTACATCTACTAATTACATCAATATATCCAATCCATTGACCCAATTCAACTACAAAACAAATAACCTAAGATTACCCTCCCCTAATATAACTTTACAAATCTATATAGTCATTCACGCCTGACTTAAATTTAACATTTATATAATTTAATTTAACGGAAAACAGAAATCATAATAAAAACTTAAAAGAACAAAAAATTAAATGGAAATGATTCTACAAAAGAAATATATCAAATTAAAATTACTTATTAATAAATTAAGTTGGTCAGATAGGATTCTATTGCAATTATTTTAAATACAAAAGTTTTAGAATTAAAGTTCTTATTGTTTAGAAAAGTTCATCTTTAAACCGTTGCCATTTGGGTTCCAGTGTTAATTGTCCTGACATCCTACGGAGACTGGTATGCTGTTGGCCATTTTATTGATTCATCCAGAGGTCTTTTACTTTATCTGGTCCTCAATGTAGAAAAATGATATCATTTCTTTTTCCTTTTTTTCAAGCAAAACTGAAGGGATTGAAGAATGCAACTTTCCAATCCCTTCTCCTTCAACTCTAGCACACATCGGCCTTCACCTCTCTGTCCTCTCTTAATAAACTTTCCCCCTTTTATTTCTAAACATTTCCTTTTATATTAATTTTGCGGATTAACTTAACATTGTCATGATTATGAAGACCCTTTCATTGAGGTCCGATTCCTAAGGGATTTCTTTTTATTTGCTATTACTTTATATTGTTTTCCTATCTGATCATTGCTTATACATTTATCTGCCCAAGGGCTAGTTCACTTGGACTAATTAAAATACTCATTTCCATTTTTCAATAACATTAATTAATTTGTTTTCAAACTTAAAGATATATTTTTATCTCTAAATCTTTTTTATGTTTTTGCTTTTAAAATACTTTTTCTATTTTTAATAAAGTTTTATTTTAATAATTTTTTTCATCTGTGCGATTTTATATATATACGAGTTTAAGACATTTAATTTCAATTTTTTAATTCTTAAAAAAAAAAAGTTTTTATTTGCAAACTTTTCTTTTTTTGTGTTTAATAAAAAAAAAGTAACGGCGTATGTACCTGTTACAATATATATATATATATCCTCTTGGAGGCCTTAAAGGAACCGAGCAGGGCAAATTCCTAATGTCCACTCCATATGTTCTTGTCATTGCAGCTGTTATTACTATGTGATTATTCATATAGTATACGAACATAGATGGGCTGCTCACCATTATGCATTAGCCAGCGTAGTGAGTTTATTGGCTTTTTACCTCTGAGTTTAAGATCAAGAAACACCATGGCCTTTCCTCTCAGTGTCTGATAAGGCAGAATGAATGTTTGTGTAAATGATAAATATTTTTCCAATACATATATACAATTATGTCAGACAAAAATAAAGCATGGTCCTTATTTACAGGAGGCTGTAAAGTCACCAACCAAGGCAGCGGTTGGTGGCTGAAGGCAGAGGGTGCTAAGAATCCCCTGATTGCAGACCCAGGCTGCCATTTGGTGACTTTTTATTTAGGTACTTAGAACTGCAGATCACTTTCAAGTGAAGGAATATTGCAAGAATTAGAAGAAAAACTGTCTTATATAAAATGGGACATTATTGGACCTTGTGAAGTTAGAAGAAAAAGTGAAGAAACAATTGATTTAAAAAGTGGACATATACTCTATTATAAAGGTACACATATTGGAAATACAAGTGGAGTAGGATTCATTATAAATAAAAAGTGGAAGAACAATATTGTGGAGTTTGATGGTGTATCAGACAGAGTGGCAAGATTAGTTATACAACTTAATAGCAGATACCAAATGCAGATAATTCAGGTTTATGCCCCAACAAGTTCTCATAGTGATGAAGTAGTAGAAGATTTTTATATGGATGTACAAAAGGCTTTTGATCAGAGTAAACAACATTTTAAAATTGTTATGGGAGACTTTAATGCTAGAATTGGTAGACAAATGAAAGATGAAATTGCTGTAGGTAATTTTGGTTATGGTAATAGAAATGAGAGAGGACATAGACTTGAGGAGTTTGCAGAAAAAGAAAAACTTTATATTATGAATTCATTTTTTGAGAAAAATGTTAAAAGGAAATGGACATGGAAGCATACAAATGAAGGTACAGCAGAATTGGATTATATTTTGACTAACAGGAAATACATATTTCAAGATTGTAATGTTCTTAATAAATTTAACACAGGAAGTGATCACCGATTAGTAAGATGTAAGATACATGTTAATGTAAAACTAGAGAGACAAAATTATTAAGAAAAACAATATTTACAGTTGATATTCCTAATCTTCAGAAACATTCTAATGAATTTAAATTAGAACTTACAAATAGGTTTCAAGTGTTAGGAGATTTTGAACATGATTCAGATTTGAATGAAATTAATATGAAAATAACTGATACACTTTTAAAAACTGCAACAAAGATAGCTGGTAGAAAAAAGCAGCAATTGACTAATAAAATTTCTACTGAGACTAGAGAATTTATGAAGAAAAGAAGGAATATGATGTATGAAAAAGAATTGAATATCTCGAATTTTGTAAAATTGTACGGAAAAGAGTTGAAAATGATATAAGAAAGTATAACTGTGAAATAGCAAGGAAAGCTGTAGAAGAAAATAAAAGTTTTAGAATGTTAAACAACATTTTGGTGTTGGTAGGAAATTTATATCTGCAATAAGAAAAAAAGATGGAATTATTACTAAAAAGAGAGATGACATCATGAAATTGATAAAAGATTTTTATCAAGAATTATATAGTAATAAAGAACAAGTACCTCCTATATCTATTACATCTTCCGAATTGCCCAGAATTTTAAATGAAGAAGTGAGACATGCAATTAAATGTATGAAGAAAGAAAAGGCTCCAGGAAATGATGGAATTATAAGTGATATATTAAAAGAAGCAGGTGAAGAAATAGAAACAATTTTAGCAAAGTTATATACCAAATGTCTAAATAATAAAGATTTACCGGAAGTTTGGAAGAATGCAGTAATAATATTAATATTTAAAAAAGGTGATAAGGAAGATATTAGAAATTACAGACCTATCAGCCTTTTATCAGTTTTATATAAAAAAATTTACCAAGATAATTACAACTCGTATACAGAGAACTTTGGATTTCCACTAACCAAGAGAACAAGCTGGATTTAAAAGTGGTTTTAGTACAATAGATCATATCCAGGTATTGAGAGAAGTCATAGAAAGGACAAATGAATATGAGTTGTCATTATGTTTTGGATTTGTAGATTATGAAAAGGCATTCGATTCTATACACATTTCTTCAGTGATTAAAGCATTGGATCATCAAGGTTTAGATCCAGGATATTGTCATATTTTAAAGAATATTTATAAAAATGCAACAGCAACAATTAGATTACATAATGATACTGGAAAAATCAACATTGAGAAAGGTGTAAGACAAGGTGACTCCATATCTCCAAAACTTTTTACAGCAGTGCTGCCAGAAGTATTTTGTGGATTAAAATGAGAAACTAAAGGAGTGAAAGTAAATGGATAGTATTTAAGTCATTTAGATTTCGCTGATGATGTAGTTGTTTTTGCAAATAATGCTTCAGAGCTGCAGGAAATGTTGCAGGAGTTAGCAGATGAAAGTAGAAAAGTAGGACTAAAGATAAATGTTAAAAAGACTAAAGTAATGTTTAATCAATTTGCTCAAAATATGAAAATAAAGATTGATTATGAAGAATTAGAAGAAGTTAACAGTTACAAATACCATGGTCAGATTATTAATACAGATGGAAACATAATGGAGGAAATTAATCATAGAATTAAACTTGGTTGGAATGCTTTTGGTAGAAATAACTTGATACTAAAAGGAAATATGCCTATGTATTTGAAAGGTTGGTTTTCAACAAATGTGTTTTATCAGTTCTTACTTATCGATCTGAGACTTGGACACTTAATAGAAGAGCAATAAAAAGACTTCAGACCACTTAAAGGAGTATGGAGAGATGTATGTTGGGAGTAACAAGAAGGGATTGAAAACGCAATATATGGGTGAGACAACAAACAGGTGTTACTGACCTTATTGAAAAAATTAAAAGATTGAAATGGAGTTGGGCTGGACATATTGCTAGAAGATATGATAATAGATGGACAATTGAAATTTTAAACCGGATTCCATGTGATTGTAAAAGACCCAGAAAGAGACCACATGTGAGATGGATGGATGAAATAAGAAAATGTGCAGGGGTGTTGTGGAGAGGAGAAGCTAAAGATTGGAGAAGATGGATTAAACTTGGAGAGACCTTCATCTTGCAGTGGATTGATAATGGTTGATGATATATATATATATTCCACCATTTTCCTATTCTGATTCTTTTAGGAATATGAGAACACAATAAACCCTCGAAAATGCTACACCATCATATTGTTACTCTACTCAGCTTCTCTATTGCTGCATCCCAATTCACATAACATATATTACAACTTGTACAAGAGACATCTATATATTTTTCAATAATAAATTCAAAATTATCATATGAAATAATGTAAAAATTACATTATTAATGTAGTACAAGTCTCATCTCGATAGAATAAATTTGGCAGAATAGTAGACATTTTATTTTATATAATTATATTACTATAATAAAATATGTTTTGATTGGTCAAATATAACAGCAAATAAATGGAATATGTATTCCATCCAGCACCTGATTTTTTTTAAACAACATTGTGCACTACTAAGCTACTTAATTTTTTTTAACGTTCTGACTCTGATAAATAACACAAATGATGATTGTATTATTGGTGTTAAACGAATGATAAATTTCCTGATATTTTTGAACAATAATTATTAAAATAAAATCACTATAGGTCTTTCTGAAAATATTATAAACAATTTATTTGTCAAAAAACCATGATTACCAGAATACTGAAAATCCAGACACAAAACAAATGAATTTGTTATTCTCTCTTTTAATCATTTCAAATTAAATACTCTTTCTTTAATCTTATATCAGGTATTGCTTTTTGTGTGTTAAGTTGTGTTCTAAAACTGCAAAAACAAATTCAGATCCTGGTGTTCCCAACGATTTTTTATTTCATTCCAATAACTTCTCCTAATGATTCATCAGAAAGATAAATTCAATATGTGCAAGACTTATGGGGAAGGGAAAGCTTTGGCAATAGCCTGAGGGGCCTCCATAGGCACACAAAACTCAATGAGCTATCATTGCACTCTGTTATAACCTTTTGTTTTCAGCATACACATAACACCATCCATAACCTATCTTGCCATTTTCTGGAAGCATTATGCTTCATATCTGTCTGAGCTAATGACACTCTTCCTCCTTACGTCAAAGTTTGGTTGTCATCTTTATTGCTAAATATTGCAAAATTTATCCCTCTACATAATCAGAATAACTCACAGAAAATTAAGTACTTGGATGCATACTATCTAATTAATGAGGAACCCCCTTCCAATCCCATCACTGATAACCTTTACCAATCATTAAAACTTTAAACAGTGGCATAGAGAGCTGAAAATTTTAGATTTTTTGATTAAAATAAACCTTAATGCTCTGCCCCATGTCATTTTGTAGTTTATCATAGAGGGTTTTCATGCTTGGACCCTGTCTGCCCTTATATAAACAGGATGATGACCCAATGATACATATTCTGAGCCATTGTACCTCACTTTAATGGATATAGACTTTATCACATCTATATAGAAAAATAGAGTGTGTCTCATTACTCGACTGATTTCTAGTATATCTAATGGAATCTTTCCATCCATAAGAATCATAAACTTTCTGCTGTTTTCCTATTGGACAATTAGGTGCACTCTCATTTATGGCCACACCTTACTTGGATGAAAGAAATTACTTCTGGAAAAACTTCAGGCTATCAGAAACATAGATGAAAAATTAGTTCCAACATACATCTACAATGCCACATGGAGCCTTGTAGTAATGGACAGTTTGTGATTTAACAGTTCATTTTTTTAGCCCCAGACCATAGGTATGGGGTTTATGTTAACAACATAACTCTGGTACTGCTATAATGTAATTTTTTGAGTTCACAATAAAATTTTGTGATAAAAAAAAATCAGATCTAGTTTAAACATTCCTATTTAATACAGTTTCATTTCAAATTATCAACATCATCTACAGTTATTCTTCTTCCTTTATCATCATTTAGAATAAGTATAATAAAATATTCACTGCACATAGAGCAAATTTTAAATATTATTGGAAATCAAAAGATTACAAAATCATATGATTTGATTTAATCATTAAAGTAAATATAAATTACATCTTTAGGCAAAAATTTTCTGCCAATATTTATTGTGAATATATCTGACACCAGAAACCATATCTATAATATTTTCTGATCATTAAAACCATATCTATAATATTTTCTGATCATTAAAACCATTCCTTATCTGGTAACAGCTTAGTTATGAATTAGAATAAGAAATTTAATAAAATAATTAAAATATTTAGCTATAGATGATAAAAATTATATTTCATTATAGTTGTTGCAACCGAATCTATTTATGTATTTTTATAGCACTAATAAATAAAAGCATTCTTAAAATCTTATGCATAAAATGTAAAATGGTATTTTCCTGATTATTTCATCAGAATCTATAATACATCATTTTCATTTTTAAAATCATAAATAGTTATTTTAATTTAGCATGCTGGATATGTCTAAATTTAAATTAGTTTGATGGGGTAAATATTTTTCAACAATTACATTAAGTCTTATACTATTTAGAAATAATCAAAATACATTTTTCTGTGATTAACTATCATAAGAAACTATATAATCTTTGATTAGGTTTTGAACATTACTTTCAAAATATAAAAAGCAGAAACCATGTGACTTTTATCAAAAATAATCATATGCTTTACTAATATTTACGTTTCAAATATTATATTCAATTGTGTTTAAGACTAATTTTAACATAATAGACACATGTATATATAGTACAGATGTTTCAACATGTATACACAATCCTATACACACTATCCTATGATTTAATTATATTTGTAAACAAAAAGTTCTACATAAATGTATAAATAACCTTAGAGAAATATATTTGAGTAAATAATAATAAATGGATAAATCTAATTTTAATAACCTTTCTGTTTTAATGTTTTAGTTTAATTTAATAAGTCTATTTAATTCATTATTAATCTAATTAAAATCATTGAAAAAAAAGTTTCTCAAAATATTTTAATTTTTTTAAAATTTACCTCATTAAAAGGCTTTATTCCTCTATCAGATTCAGAATTGTTTATATTTATTATTATTATTGTTACATTTCACAGGGATTACGTGATGAAGTGTTTTTAAATAGAAGATCTGAACATAAGATTATTTCTATTGAAAAAAATCTGAAGGCAAGATTATTTCTATTGAAGTTCTATTAATCAAAAATAAATAAATAGAACACTAAAAAGCTTACCATTTCAGCAAGAAATAAAAAAGGGGGTTTATTTAATAAGGATAAATTATTGTTTTAACTTACTGACATAATTATTGCTGCATAAAAAAAATTTACTTTCATATAAATAAAAAACATCCAATAGTTGTATGTATGCAAATTCATGGTTAATAAAAGTGTTGTGTATTTCAATTTTAAACTGATTTAAAATACAGAAGATAAAAGATCTATTGTTTCATTTCGTTTAATATATTTATGATGGCAGTTACTTACCATTCACTGTGAGTTAAAATTTTAAATTAAGATATTTATGCTTGAATTATTATTTTTATATTTTAATAAAAAAATTTAAATGAAAACTACTGATTCATAAACACGAAAAAAATCAATATATATATATATGTGTGTGTGTATTGCAATTGTTCATTTTTTAAAACTATAATTGAATAGATCTTCAGTTTCATCAAATGGCAATGCATTTTATAATTAAATTGATATAACTTTAACTTTGCCGTTTTTACATTTCACGAGAATTGTCTATATGCTTTTTCTAGAAGATGTGAATTTATTTAATAACCAAATTTATTGCTCATCACGAATTTAAATCATCATTGATAAGATTAAAACTGAAAGTAATTTTATACTTGCCTAGAATATATGTTCGTCAAATGTATTAACATTTAACAATAACTTTCTCATTGATTAAATAAATTAATGTTTGCAAAACCATTGTAGACAATTTCCCTAATATGTAAAAGAGGACAAAATTAAAGTGGTATATTTTAACTTTAGAATGCATTGTCATTTGCAAAAGCGGAAGAGCTAGCTATTCAACTCTATTTAAAAAAATAAGCTGTTGCCATAGGTTAAACTCAAAAACATTACATTTAAATATTTAGCATTGTAAAATTATATATATATAATGTAATATTTAAAACAGCATTACGCTGTTGCACATGCGCTTTGAAGATTTTAATTATAAATGAATGGATACTGATTTATTTACATATATATATATATATAATGAAAATAATCACTAAGTGAAAATATATAATGTTAAATACTTCGTTTAAACAGTAAATGCTGCTTTACAAAATGAGGCACACTCCCTTTAGTCATACGACAATATGGTGATCAAAAGGGGACATTAAAAAAAAGTGTCAGGTTCAAGTTGGTCTTTTTTTTTTTTTGTATATAAAGAATATCGCCGCAACCGCAGAAGGAAGTGTTTGAATGTTTGTTTATTACCATATGATTTTGTGACTAGAAGAAGTTTGATTTTATTTACTGTAACAATTTAGTATATAAATAATCTATTCAATATTACACACATACGCGCATATATATATATATTGTAACTTTTATTTATTACAGCCGACGACAATTACCGTCACCAACACCCCATTTCTAATGCTGGCCTTCCTCAGGATCAATGGCGATGGAATAGAATAATAAGAGTATTTGCCAGGGCGCCAAATTGCCACTTCAATAAAAATATTTAGGCTAAACCTTATTTCAATCATTTATTTAATAATTTCTAATAACAGTATTTAACGAAGAGGTAAATAAATAATCAATAAACAGAGAAAACACTAAGAGCGCAATAAAAAAAATAATACTAATACTCGTGGAAATTCGTATTTATTAAATAGAAAAAACTTTAATCACCACTCCCATTACAATTTATACTCTCAGCACACTCCCCATCCATTAGTATTAAAGTCACAATTAAAATTTCTTTCAGATTATAAATAGTTTCATGCCAATCTTCCCGATCCATTCCTCATCTTCCTCACATTCATAAGTCATTTGTACTACTATCTTTTTTACTCTCAATTTTTTATAGTACTAGCACATTTATCTCCTATGATAATTTATTCTCAGGATTTTAGAACAATAAGATCTGGAAGTCGAACAAGCTGCTATGGATTATTAGTGAGAAACACTCATTCCCATGATTATCTCCATAGTTGACCTTGGCTAACTTTAACGTAGCCAATGTCCTTACACTAAAGCTCTAATAGTTAAGCTTACATTAAATTGTGGAAATAACATATTATAAACACTTTAATAACTAAAGAAAATCCTTAAAAAGTTTATCTAGAAAAGTGTTTGAATGCAGCGAATGGGGAAAGGATTTTCTGCTCATCCACTGCATTCACTATTACCCATAACCAATCCGCAATTCATAATCTATACTTTAAATATACTAAATGATTTACGGAATATTGGTAATTTAAATATTGCAGTGTTACATAAGCTTAGAAAAATAACCATTTAGATAAATTTTACCTGGTGTACTTTAATAAAATAGTGCTCCCAATATAAATAACAGTGTATTGATGCACGATTGGATTTGAAATTTCTAAACTGTAGTAAACCACAAAATATTGAGACTTACACAAATTTTATTCATAAAACAACATTTTTTATTTTCAAATATAAATCAATAAAATAATATTTACACAATTCTAATGGCTTTCCCCTGTTCTTCAACCGTATAATAAAAAAAAAAAATAATCCCCAAATAAACAGCTAATTTTGTGATGTTATAGAATACATTCTTTTTTAATTCTTACTCACTAGGGAATCACAATTGCCATGGAGTAATAATACTAAAACCGATATATAACGATAATATTTATCTTCATTTTTTTTTAAATTAAGATAAAGCGAACATTTCAATTTCTCTCCCAATTCTTAATGATTTCAATTACTCATTTATTTTCTAATTACATAATTAATTCCAAAGATAATTCTCCCGATAATAAAATTTAATAATTTTCCATTAATTATTTTAACCTAATATTTCTTCACCTTGTGCTTTACAATGGAGATATTTTAAGTATTTCTGGCCTTCTCGCAATCAAGTTACTTTTCAAGTGTTAACAAATCGGTACTTAGCTCATTATCATACATGCATACAATCTATATCAATGTTTTACGATAATAATAATAATAATAATAATAATAATAATAATAATAATAATAATAATAATAATAATAATAATAATAATAAAAAATGCGTATTAACTTTTAAAACCATCTTTCTATACTCTATCACATAATGATCGTATTTTATCTTTATATTTACCCAATCTTTATAAACATATCAATAAGCCTAAGTATTTGGTAATAATACCTGAACCGATTCAAAAAATTTTATTTAACAATAGCTCTCACTCTCTTAATAAAAAAAAATGTAAAGCAACAAATTACTATTTGGAATACGGCATATACAAAATTATTTAATATTAACTTATCTACTCGAAAAAGAAAATGAAAGATATTAACATAGTTTAACTTTAAACTAATAGATGATTATTATTTTTTTAGATTAAATATTAGAAACTAATAACACATAATAAAATCATACTTGTGTAGTCCTCCCGGATCGTCCTTTCGATCTCTCCATTTTACTGCAGAGTCTTACTTTAAATGTTTGGTTTGTGTTATCTTATTTGATTTTGTTCCATGTGCACACATATCGCATTAGATAATTCCTTGAGAAATTCTGGTCTATTTCATTGAAGCACTCCTTGAGACTTATCATTTCTGTTTAGAGTTTTAGGACAAAATCCGTTCTTTTTAGTTGCAAATTATTCTTCGAGGCCTTCATTGAAGGAGTCACTTTTATATATGATCAATCATTATAATGGAATGTAATAAATTTTCATTTTTGGTTATAATCCTTAATCCATTTGGGTTCTTGGTATTAATTGCATTTTCATAGTAGAAGATAACCAGCTTTTAAGTTTTGACATGTACAGTACAATGAATTAATTTAGCTTTGCTGTAGGAAGTCCATTTACCAATATATTTCTCATTCCATGTATGATGATTTTATACCTAACATGGGATTTTAGCATTCAGTTTCACTTTATTTTGAAAAATCAGAATTATTTTCTCTCGAAATTTTGGATAATACAAATAGCTAACACTTTTACATTTTATAAAATTAAATTTGCAATAGTTATTCATAGAACACGGTGTTTATTCGATTTTTTCAGAGAAAATTCCTTCAGCAATTTAAGCTTCAATTAATAGCCGATCACTGATAAATTGGGTACATTTCGTTGAAAGAAAAATTATGAAGTTGGCCAACTTTTGGAGAAGAAAGGATGTGCCTAATATAGAAATTTACTCACAACTAATTTTGTAACAATATTATAAAATTTGAAGAAGTTTCTCATTTGGGAATGGATAATTAAAATCAAACTTACAATTTTTGTATTAAAAATTGCTTACTGAACCCCATGAGATTTCTCTAGATAACCAATGATAACTAACTCTTAAAGAATGGATTAACCTTTTATACTCTCTGAATCCCTTCCTTACCCTCCTGAATGATTGACCTGCCAAACAATTTATCTATATTTTAATTGGTTGATTACCTTTTGTTTTTTTTTTTAAATTATACATTCCCACTTCACAAATATCACTCCCCTCTTGGATATTCTCCTGAAAGAATAAAATGAAATAAAAACTTTTTGTAAAATAAAAATGCATATCAACCCAATTTCAAACCCATAATCTTGACTAAAAACTGGCTGCTATGAATGAATTATCAAAACAAATTGATACTTCTTTAAAGGAGGTTTCCAATGAGATAACGCATTATAATTACTAGTCAATAATTAACCCTATAATTAAAACTCACAATTAAATGTGTACATGCATGCAACGGCACACACATACAATTCTAGTTAAACCATACCGTGATTAATTCTTGATTTTTTTCTATGACAATTTGATTTTATTAATTATTGCATTTTAACTTATTATTGTAAAATTACGATTGTCTATTTTCATTCCCCCAAAGTAGTTTCGCAATTTCACATCCCCCTTCCTTTTCTTTCAAATCTCCAAACTATTAAAATAATTTATAACATTGCTAATCCATAAACTTCTCAATTATGTCTTTGGCTTTTAATTACCTTATCAATCGATACTAAATAAAATAAGTTTTGCTTATAAACTTTTATGATTAAATGTTTATTTTACGTACTAAGGAAAATTAAGCAATCCATAAGAATATGACTTTAATTCAAACTTAGCATTGGATAGAAAGCTTGTCAGTTAAAAAAATATATAGCTCATGAGAAAAATTTTATCAAACACTGTCATATATAACTAAGTCTAAAATCTAATGGAGCTTTGGGCAAACCCAAAAGCTTCATATCCCCCTTCATTAAATAAAAACTTTCCAAATTCAAACCATGTCTTCATTAGTTATATACAGATAATTAATTTTATATTAAGTGGACTGACATGTAATAATCACATTTACTTTGCTTATTTTTTAGGTGGGACAGGCTTTAAACTTTGTGCATTGTAATTTTGGGAGTGGTTTGCTCGCCCCTCATTGAGGGTTTGTTAGCCCCCACTTTTTTTAATTCTACTTGTTGGCCTATTTACATGAGTTGTTCTCCCAGCATAAGAAAGGAATCTAAACTTAGTATGATTCCTGGAGTCCCTTCCATTAAACTTCTATTCTATAGTCAACACATCCGCATTACTAGAGTGTGAATATATCTATTTATTTTAACTCTATTTTTTTTAAACTCTCTCACTGATTTCTTGCGATTCTAAAAGCTTAGTTACTTCTTCAATAGTGTTCTGGTTAGCAGCAATTAATATCTGTTCTATTTTGCGAGGTAAATTATGCCTAATTATTCTAATTATTTGGGATTCAGGGGAAATGCAGTCAACATTTTCAGCTTTACTGTCTGATTGTGGAAGAATTTCATATAACTTCTTTTTGACTAATATATTTTTTCTTGTGGTATTTTGTATCTGACATTATCTTGCCTATCCTCTTCCGAAAATCTATCTAGGATTAAATATCTATAATCCCCATATGTTTGGAAAAGTGACTGCCACCAATCTTTTGCTGTACCGTATAAGTGATTCGTCATCACTATAGATAATTTATTTCCTTGGTTAATTGACATAATATAAACAATTCTTCTAAACTTTGTAAATATTCCACTGGGATTTCTAAATCATCCCCTTTGTAAGTTTTTATTTTTAAAAATTTGGTTGCCATTATACTATTACTACCTTCATCTAGCCTACATAGAGAATTTTTTTCTTGGTTATTTTTACTTTTGAGGGTACTTGCCCCATTGGTCTTACCAATGTGCCTACTTGTACTATTATTGACTTGAATAATATGTTTCAAGTTACTGTCTCAAGTAGGCAGACCTCCCTGATGTCGACTATCTTTGGCAATGCCTGTTTCCTCACATTTTTGTATCTGTATTTCCTGACCTTCTTGATCCAATAAGCTAATTCTATTCTCTGTATGAAGTATATTAATGATGTCATAAATAAACTCTCTCTGCTTGTTCTTCATTTTGTCTAGCTGGTTTATAAGCACTCGAGTAAGTTTTACCTCTCTATCTGGTGACTCTCCGACTTTCTGTAATAATGACTATTTAACTTGAAAAATATATAACTTAAACTTTTGTAATTTTTATGCTTTTTGTTAAAATATATAAAAGATATTTATGTTATTTAAAAGAAATTTCTTTAAATTAAACTTTCCTTTTTCTCAAAATATGATTTATTAACATAATATTAATCTTTGAATTTACATGATATATGTAGTGATATACAAGATTCCAAGTATGATTTACAATGCAGAACTTGATTTATCGAGTGAACAGAAAACCTTGAATTGCATATGTATATATTTTGCCATTCATAGCTTCTCTCATAGTCTAGTAAGTAATCCATGACCTTAATGGCAACTAGATAGATCACAGTTACCAAGAATCACATCATTCCCATCATCCAGATGATGAGAAAGTGAAAACCATACTAATCCCCACAGCACCCATGTCCAGCCCCCTTCTAAGAACAAGGAACCAGACCTTGGGATGTTTTCAAAGCTCAGACTCTCTCATCCAATGCCCTTACTAATCCCCACAGCACCCAGATCCCCTTCAAAACCCAGGCTTGTGAAACCTTCCAAACACCAGACATGCCATCCAGATGGCAGAGATGAGTTTCACAGCAGCCCTGATTTGAAGTTTAAACCATAGTAGAACTCTCTGGTCTGATTCACCTAAGCATGAGGTTCTCTCATTTTCACAGCCAAGATAAGCAATGCTGCGGCACTAATCAAAAATGTAAATCTCACATGCTTACATCAAATGCCATTTACAGATTATCACATAGTCTAATAACCAACCTATGAATCACATAGCGAACAAAGAGATTAAAACCACAATGCATCATGTCATCTCCACTGCCTGGAAGATGAGAAAGATGAAACCCATACTAATCCCCATAGCACTCACATCCCAGTCTCTCCCTCATAAGAACCAGAGTTCAGGCCCCAGGAATCTTTCCAAGTTCCAGACTTTCTCATCTGAAGCCCATACTAAAAACCAATACACCCACATCCCAGCCCCCTATCCAATACCAGGAAGCAAGCCCTAGGAGATCTCCAAGCAACATGCTCAGTCCTCAAGCCTGCAAAAATGAGTGTCACAGTAGTCCCAATCCAATGTTCAAATCACAGTTGAACTCTTTGGGAGCTTGGGTTTTATCCATCATGTTTCAGTTTCCAGACAACTTATAAAAAACTAGAAACCTTAATCCAGGAGGTCATTAACTATTGGTAAAAATCAAATGATAAAACTAGAAACACAATCCATACAATGAGATACAACTGTTAACAATCCAATGTCGTAATAATTGTTAAATTTATAACCGCAGTGCAAATCTGATTTCCGTTGCCTTGCATAAAAAATTCATCATTAATTTCCAAAATCAAGAACTTTAATATATATGTAGTAACTAGATACTTGCATTATGTGCTATACCACAATATAATTCTAGATCTATAGAGCAATCAAAGATGTACATAGAGTAATGTATCCATTAAAATCGCATATTGAATAGTGTCCATCATGTTTCAGCACCCCGATAACTTATGAAAACCAGAAGCATTAATCCATATGGTTAAATGTTAAAATTATCGATTTGTGCAATTCAGCATTCAAGATAGAAAAAACGTTTAATATAGAATGTAAGGTGAATAATTAAACAACACTTGAAATCAAATGTTCAGATATAGTCTAAAACAATTCACTATAGTAGAAAAGAATCTTTTTCACCAAGTCAAATCTCAGGTCTAAAATGCAAGCACAAAACTGCAATGAATAACGTTGTCATTTATAACAAATGAATGAGCCATCCAAATCTGGTAAAAACGTCAGTGATCCAGCATCAAATGCATGGATAAAAGATAAAGCAACACTTGAAATAAATGATCAGATACAATGAGAAACAATTTACTATTGTGGAAAAATTCCTTTTTTAAAAGTAAAATCTCAGGTTTAAAAGGCAAGCATTAAAGTCTAAATGAATAACGCTATTGCTGCTAACAAATAAATGAGCTATCCAATTCTGGTAACCCCCAGAGCACCTTTTCCCAGTTCTGCCCCATATAAAAACTAGGATTCAGGCCCTCAGAGGTCTTCCCAACAATCAGACACTCTCACCCAGTCAGCAAAGCTGCCCTGAATCAAAATATTCCCTGAAAATTAAGTCTTTAAATAGAAATCTCTAGAAATTTACATGACTGTCGGTTATTTTTAACATCGCTGCAAAGAAAAATTTAATCAAGCTTACTTGTTGTCTGGCAGTGCCATAATTCTTGTGTACAAAGGAACCTAAAAGGTTACTCTGGTCAAAAGGAAACTTTTTAGAGAAAAAAAATTATCTAAAATATAATTTAGGTAACTAAAACGGGGAGGCAGTAACAGAGTAAACTGCAGTCCCTGGCTTCCTCTAGTGGACTGATTAAGTAATGGAGGTGATGAGCTTAAAGATAGACAAAGGTTAAGATATTTGAATCTTACAGCATTTTTATATTGATTTTGGATAAAATATTTTTGAAAGCATTGATAATAGACGTATTGTTATTTCATTCTTTTAATCGTTTTTTGTCTTTCGCAATAAATAATCAGTTTTCAGAAAAAATGCATGCAGTGGTCATATCATTTGCAGTAATGGTATATGGACAGAGTTAGTCTGAGAAGGGTTGAATCAGTGAAATCTTTGATATAATTTTTGTTGATCATATTTACATGTTAAAAAGATACAATTAGTTAAAAATAAAAATATCTGGGAATATTATACATTTGTACAAACAAAAAATATCACTTATTTGAGCATACTGATGTGTGTAAAGTGAAAACATGTGTAAGTTGAAAACATAAATATTGACTTATACAATGTAGAAGAAAAACGCTTCTTAGAATTACATATTTTTACATAAGCTGTGCTAAAAAGATATGAGCGAATGGAGTGAGGCTAAAGGGGTTCAATTTTGAAGGCAGCAGAAAACTTGTTTGTCAATATTTATTTTTATATATGTACACACTGAAATAGAGACGTATAAAATCAATTCTAATATTAAGTATATAACCATTAATAACTAAAAAATTTCATTTTTTAATCATTTGAGCACTATTCACTCATTAATTTAACAGGTGTTAATTTTCTGCAATAAATAAAGCTCCATTGATTTTTCTCTTTTTATTATTTATTTCTTTACAAACAGGTAAATTAAAACCGTATACAAATTCCTTTTCATAATTATAAAACTACTCAGTATTTATAAAATTATTTTAAGCAAATACTGCATCATAATTTAGATGAATTGTGTAGAATGGAATATCTAAGCAAAAATTGAGGAATCTTGGAGAATTATATAAAATAAATGCATGATGAATTAAGGATCCAATAATATTCAAATTACTAAACATTATTATTTTTATTTTAATGGTGAAAAGGTGTTGCTTTTGATAACCATAAATATGAAAGTAATCTGTATATGTCATTGAAAGTATATTTGGTTTCTTGAATTAATTTTATATTTTATTCTTGTACTAGTTACTTTATAGTATTTAAAGTAATGACAGAACTTCAATACATATATTGAAATGAATAGAGCTCAGGTAATGATTAGAACTCCTTCTTTTCATGCACCAAAAATGAATTTAGGATAATCTAAAGCTACATTATAATAGTCTCATGAATTTATAAGAAGCAAATGAATCTATATGTTGATAAATATTTTTATTTGGTAAATTAAAAAAAAAATCAAATAAATGATTTGTGGAATATGTGAATCAATATTTTAAAAATAAAGTAATTTGGCTAAAAGGTTAGTCAAATGATGTGTGCATTAATAGTAAAATATAAATTTATTAAGGTAAATAACAACTTATTAAGTTTATTAAGATACTAACACAAATTTAAATTCAACAATTGCAACTTAAAATAATCCATTATATAATTATAATCTGTTCATGCTAGATGGCAGTAATTGAAATGTTCTCTACATCTTTACGTTTATTAAACATTCATCTTGAGTAAAGTATATAAAAAAATATTATTTTTTAAATATCTCATATCTTAGATCAAGTAATGCTTTCACCATAGTAATTATTTTATATATTTCAAATAAACCTTAAATGTTAATTATATTTTTAATTTTTATTTCTTTTCTCAATATTGTCAATAATCAAGACTTACTTAATATATTAATTAAATACATATCAAATAATATACAGAGCATGAATAATTTAAATTTTAAAAGAAAGAAATTTTGATAAATATCTATCAAAGTATTAATATTATTTTTGAATAGTGACGAACAAATAAAAGTTAGTTTAGTAGATAATTTTAGAAATTATTTGTTTATATCAGGGATTGTTACCAGAATCAACATTTTAACATTTGCATTGCAGTTCCATTCTTCCACAATGTCTTTATTTACCATTCTCATGATGATAAACAATGATGTAAGATTCCATGGACATTATTAATAGAAGATATCCAACTATTTCTTTTTATTAAACAATATTCTTCTTATTTTATCCAAATGTTCAATGGAGTCAGATGGCTCAGAACAGTATTTGTTATTGTCTATTTCATTTATTCCTGCAGATATTAACTGAGGAGAGATCATACTCTTCTCCTCCTATCTAGTTTCTATTCAAAGTATATTATAGATTCTTTTAAAATCCACAGAATATTGAAGAAAAGTAGGCAAATAAAATTCTTTACAAAGAAAAAAGTATGAGTTCTTATTTTTGCTGAGTTTACTATTATCTGACAACAACAACATATTTTTTTTTAAAATTAGCTCATGGAATATGATTTTTTCTTTTAATCTTTACAAAGTCTATTGTTATTATTTGATATGATAAAAAGTATATTTTATTTTTATTTAAAAAAATAATTCATTCAGTCTGCATTCACTCTAATTTTGACTACATTTATTAAACATAAATGATTTCTAATTGTATTCTCTATTTATTTATACACTATAAAGAAATAATACTGTTGAATCTGCATATCACTATATATATATATATATATATATATATATATATATATATATGTGTGTGTGTGTGTGTGTGTGTGTGTGTGATTAGTTTTAATAAGTGTAAATGTAGGACTAAAGTTAAAATGTTATTTGGATAAATTCTAACATATTCATAAACTAAACCCAGGTTATTGTCATATTCTGAAGAATATTTATAAAAATACAACAACTACAATTATATTACATGATATTACAAATATTAAGATTGAGCAGGATGTATGACAGAGGGATTACATATCTCCAAAACTTTTTAAAGCAGTGCTTCAAGATGTCTTTTGTGAATTAAAATGGGAAGCTAAAAAATACATGGACATTATTTAAGCCATATAGATTGTTCATATGATGTAGGTTTTTTTTTTTCAAATAATGATTTAGAACTCCTGGTGGCAAGAGTTATCAGATGAAAATAAGAAATTAGGATTAAAGGTAAATGTTAAAAGACTAAAGTAACGTTCACTGGTGTTTCTCAAAAAATGAAAGTAAAGATTGATAATGATGAGTTAGAATAAGATAACAGCCATAAATTCTTTTGTCAGATTATTAATAAAGATGGGAACATAATGGATGAAATTAAATATAGTATTAAACTTTGTTGCAATGCTTTCATTAAAAATAATTTAATATTAAAAAAATTTGCCTATGTGTTTGAAAAGGATTTTTAATAAAAGTGTTTTACCAGTTAATATTAACAGAACTAAGATGTAAGCATTTAACAAAATAGTAATATAGAGACTTCAGACCACTCAAAGAAGTATGGATAGAAGTATGTTAGGAGTATTAAAAAGATATCAAAAACGAAATATAAGAATAAAAGAACAAACATATGTTACTGACATTATTGATAAAATAAAGAGACTAGAGTAAAGATAGTCTGAGCAAATTGTTAGAAGAGATGATAATAAATGGATAGTGTAATCTTAAACTGGATCCCAAAAAATTGTAAAATATCTAGAAAAAGACACCATGTGAAATTAATGGATGTAATAAGGAAATATGTGAGGTGATATGGAGAAGAAAGGCTAGACATTAGATAAGAGAGGATTGAAGTTGGAAAGATCTTAACCCTGCAATTGATTAATAATGTTTGAAAAATGATTATGGTAATGATGTGTAAATAATAATATATGGCTAGTGAATAATTTTAGAACTTCCGGGTGAGGATATTATATCTATATGCCTTAAATGTGGAAATATCTTTTTATTGCTTTACTGATGTTTTATAAAGTCTTTAATATTAATGATTTGACAAGAAATAGGTGACGTTTTTGGTGGATTTTATGCATTATGATGGCACTGTGATCTCTATATATTGTTTGAGCCTATCTACATTTTTATAATATTATTTGTATTGTTTTTCTTTTCCCTCCGCTGCAATATAAATATATCAGCATTATGTGGACTGTTACATGTTTTACAATTACCCTATTAGCATAAGAATACCATGAGGGAGATGGCCTAGAAGTCGGAGTGTTTTGCCTGATGAGAAATAACTGAATTCTAAATTAAAATTATAATATTCATTAATTTGTTTACAAATTAAGGAATCTAGTCCAATGTTTTTGTGAAAGACAAATTTAATCCAGGAACTACCTCAGTAATAGGAGATTGTCTGTGAAAACATTTATTTTTAAAAAAATGTAACACTAAGTGTGTTGCTGCATAGCAGAATCACTTTTCTTCTTGTCAAACATAGAATCAATTTTAACGAAATGTCAAAGTAATTATTTTTGATAAATATTAATAATAATAAATAATATGTTTAGTTTTATTTCTTTTTCTTTGCTAATAATTATCCTATATTCATCTTACATTTTAATAACACAGAATGAAAATATGTAATATTTTATTCTACTGCCATGTCGAATAGAAAAATTTGTCCAATGACTAGTTAATATCTCTTTCTAGTAACTATTTGAGTAGGTAAATTCATCCAATGATGAAAAGCTCCATTTTTATAGATAAGGACTTTATTTAATAATGGTAAAATGACAAATATTAAGGATCAGTTGAAGGTTTACATTTGTAATAAATCATGTTAGATTATCAATATATTATATAGAAAAAGGTTTATTGCCAAAGTAAAATGTTCAAATGTTGAAGAATATTTTACATGAGACTCACTTGGTTTCATTCAAAATAAATAGATGCTTTAAGCTAAACAGATTAAGTAAAAATATAAATATTTTTACGTAATAAATTACTATAATAAATTTATATTCTTTAAATAAATAAATATTGAGACATATGTAACAAATATGTAAACTTGTTTATGGAATAGTAGATCTGTTATCATATAATTGAATATCACAAAAAAAATTGAAATTTACTGATTTCTCTTTAAAAAATATAATTTAACTGAAATTTTCTACAGCTTTATTTTTGTTTTAAAATATTTATATATTTATTATGTTGAAAATTAAATTTTAAAATTTTAGTTAATTTTTATTGGCGTATTTTTAATTGTATTTAATAATAATATTAATATTTTTAAACAGGAATTGCCGACATCGTACTGCATTATGAAAAGAAAATTGTTTATTGTAAGTATAAATAGTTAAATACTTTGATATGTATGTCATTATAAATAGGAATTATATGTATATTAAAAATATATATAAAGGAAAAAATGTTCAGAAACAAAAATATATATTGAATGAATCAATAAAATAGTTATACAAACAATTAGATATATAATAATTAAATCATTTACCATACAAATACATAGATAAATGTAATGGATTTTATATAAACAAAAACATGGATTATAAATAAAAAATAGAAAAATAAAAAGTTAAAATATATATATTTGTCTGAAGGTTTGTAATGATGGTATATTATAAGATGTGATATGTTGGACTATTTCCATCATTTTATGAGTGAATGTTGAATGTATAGAAAATTTTAAACTTTATTTAAACTTTTCAAATACAAACAACTTGTTAGTAAGAATACACAAATAGACAATACAGGTTAGTAATTACACAACGTTTCGAGTAGTATTATTCTCCACTCTTCTTCAGGTATTGCTGGCCTATATGCATAGTGACAATATTCGCTTAGAAGTTGATTCTTGTATATCTAATTTAAGGCAAACGCTCTACCAATTGAGCTATTCACTCATAAAATGATGGAAATAGTCCAACATATCACATCTTTTAAAATATATATAATATCAAAAATAGATAAATGTTAAAAAAATTGGTAGTTATAAGTTGATAGAAAATTGGAAACATAAACATTATGAATTGGAAAGAAAATGAATTGAAGAGTGGATATACTATTTTATAAATATACCAGCTCCACTAGACCTTGTAAAGATCCATAGTATTTTTAATTGGTTACTCTAACAATTTTTGAAGATTTAATGTAAATTAAACAAAAATGTTAAATGGATAATTGAAAGACTGTAGTTACTGTGGAATAGAGAAGCTCTGAGCTTTCAGCCGGTCATCTTTGTATTAATCAGTTGCTTTATCAATTTTTTTAAAAGATTTAATAAAAATTAAACAAAACATTTTTATATCATATAAATAAATTTCCAAATTTTAATAAAGCTAAATTAAAACTTACATTTTTAAATGTATCTGTTATGTTTGCTAGCTTTAAACTTCAAATATATATTTATTGGAGAATCTTCTGAATATTTTTATAGTCAAATGGAAGTTTTTTTTAGCTTTATTAATAGTAATATCATTTATTAATGTTGTAACACAGTCTTGTAAAAGCTCACAGTTATTTTTAATTAGCTGTTCCAATAATGATTTAAAAGTTTAATTTAAATTGAACAAAAGATTTTAAATGTGAGAATTGATAAATTAGTGTTATGGTGGAAAAGCTCCATGTTTTTAGTCTGTTATATTTCTATTAATTGGTTGCTTTACCAATTTTTTTTAAGATTTAATGTAAATTAAACAAAAGATTTTAATATTATATAAATAAATTTCTGATTTTTAATAAAGAATATATCTGTTATATTTACTAGTTTTATGATTTCTAATATATATATATATATATATTGAAACAGACAGATCGAAGGATCGATCTTAGTTTCATAGTTTTCATTTTGAAGTACGGTAATTCTAAATCACTATTTACCCGCAATGAGGCTTTTTCTATTCCAGGCCACATAAATTTTAAGTTAGTTATTTTATGCTTTGTTTAAAAGAATTTAATGTAAATATTACAAGTATAAATATTACAAATCATGATAAATAATATTCGTGTGTGTGGTTTGTAGGTTTATATTAGCTCAATTTAAAAGTTTCGTTGCGTGTATATTTTTTTTAAATTTTAAATCTTTCAAAATTATACAAAGTCATTTAAAAATGCTGATCAAAAGTCACATTCCTTTGATCAGTATTTTTAGTCAAATCTTACATGTACAAAATGTATAGAATAATTGGTTTGTACTTTGAAAGCTAAGATAATGAATTTCAATTTTGTATTCACGAATTCCTATGTAATTATTTAGTTTGTCAATTTAGAATCATGTATTGAATTTAGAAATAAATGTAAATCAAACAATGGAAATGAGAAATGTAGGACTCTTATCAAGAAAGGCGAATGCAATTGTATAGTCAAAATTAGATATTGCTGGGGGCCAGAAAATCAAAGGCGGCGGAGTCATGAACAAAAACTATGCAGAATGATCAACCGTAGCCATCTTATATTATAATATACTGGGGACTTTTTTTTTGGACTTTGCTGTGCTTAGACCATCTCGGGCTACAGCAAAGTAGTGGTTCCAGAGAAATCATCTCAACTGTGATTAAGAAGTTGCCCGTTAGATTGCAATAATGTTGGGCTAAGTCCAAGAAGCTGATCCCTGTTCTGCTGATTTAAATCTTTTGAGCCGCTGATCTATAATGTTTCCTGTGCTTCCAGTTTTCTCAATTCCAACCTTTAAATTAATCATGCCATTCTAAGGAATCCAAAATGCGTGCCTACGTTCTGCATAAACATTACCGCAAGGAGAAAAGCCGGACGAAGAAAGAATGGTAACTCTTGTTACATGAACTTTTTAACTTTCCTCTAAGCTTAATAATTTTATTATTTAATCTGTTATGAATTAATCTAAGTAATTACATGTAAATTTCTTGTTTTCCTTTGTTAAAATGTTACAGTAAATTTCTTCCCTGATATTTCTGTGCTCTAGTCTTTAGATGATAATTTGTTAATATTTGTGCCTAATAATAATTCATTAGTGAATATATTTATATTTTTACTATTACTTACTTTTACAAACAAAGCGATGCCAATAATAATATTTTTCAACTCTAGTTAAAGCCATTAAAGTTTATTTCATAGTATTATCATTATATCCATTTTAAAAGTAATTTTCGTTTATCGAACTAAAAATTGGTTCGTTTATGTTGAGTTGAGAAATATTCAAGTACCTGTATTGTTCCTTTTATTTTGTCAAAATGATATTTTAATCTCTGCTCCAAATAACAAATATTTAAAATAAAGTCTAAAATTTTATTATATTATTTTTTATATATGAACGGAGTAATAATATAAAGTGAATATTTTTGTTACTATTATTACCTTCCGAACAACCTGGGGAGTTATGGGTTTCAGAGTGAAATTAATTAATCGTTACTTTTGTGATCTTTTGATTTCGCCATGTTTTATTTTGAATAGTCATATCAGATTGTTGCGTAGAAAATGTTATGGAGAGATAATCAAGGTTTTATATAGTTTCGTTTTAAGTCCACTTCCGATCACTCTTCCTCGATGTTACTGTGGCAGTGCCTTTTCCTTCGCCTAAATTGGCATCTCGTTTTTACTACCAATTGGAAAGAAAGAAATTCTTCTCCAGATAATCTCTTGGATCACCGGGATTCGAAAATGATCCCGGTTGGTTGTAGTGTCCCGGATCTACTTGGGGGCATTAAGACTTGTCAAAGTACAAGCTGCCCGGTCTTCCGTCAATGCACCGCAAGTTATTATTGTAGTATATCTTAATCTCTGCAACCATCAGTACATCATTATTATATTATATTCTTATATAAAGCCTCCTCCAATTATCCATATACGTAATGGTTTGAATCTATTAAAATCAAACAACTTAATATAAAATAGGAATTAAATATTTTAAATGCTCAAATTACTCTGATTCTCATATCAACTCGTACGACCATTTAAAACATATAAATATTGGCATGCGTTTTGTTTATCAGTCTAAAACGATTATTAAGGACTAGTAGCAAATTATTATAAATATACGTATGAAAATTTTACCGTATCTGTACATAGTATTCAATGATTTCCATAATTATTAAAAATTTATCTAATCTATTTTTGTCTCTCTTGTCTTATTACTCTCGAAATCTAGTTAATCACCTGCTGTCTGTATCGACAACTTAAATATATATTGAATTATTAACCGTACCAATATCTCGAATATAAGATATATATGAATAACTGATTGTAGGGTAATTTAGTCTGTGTTTTCCGAAGAGCTAGTAAAGGGAAAACCACGTACCGTTGTTGTGTTGTTCATCGGTTGGTCATGCCAGGGGTTTGGGTTTGAATTTAGTTTGCATTTTGGAATTTATTCCTAGACGTGGACTGGGTTTGAACTCGGATTACTGTGCGTGATTATGCATGGTGATTTTACCGGTACAATATATATATATATATATATATATATATATATATATATATATATATATTGTGTCATGCGGCTGCAAGATGAAACTGCATTACCATCAACAACCCACAAGAAGCATGCAAGTGATAAACTTCTACACAAAAATGGCTGAAAACATCGATGTAAAAAAAAATTAAAATCACTGAAAACATCCATGTAAAAAAAAATAAAAATGCTGAAATCATCAATGGACAAAAAAAAAAGAAAAATCGCTGAAATGATCGATGGACATAAAAAAACAAAAAATAAAAATACTGAAATCATCGATGGACAAATAAAAAATTGCTGAAATGATCGACTGACAAAAAAAAAATCTCTGAAATCAAAACACTATCTAACTAACAGATATAATAATAATTTACAAAACCTTAGATTAATAGAGTTAAGACAGACTTCTTGTCCCTCAAGTGTCTATTTTAAGGAGTTTTCCCTTCATATATTTATAGCTATGTGTAATGTAGTTTGTTAATAAAAATAAAAAGTAGGATTGATTTCTTTTATAGAACGTCTAACTGGAAGTACTGCTAAAGTTGTTGTTTGATCTATGGCATCATCCATATTATGATATTTCATCTCTTGACTTCATAAGCAAACCGATGGGATATACTTGTGTCAATTATATTATGAAATATGACATAATACATTAGCATGTACAAAATACTATTGATTCTGAAGGTATGGAAGAAATCCATTCACTGGATTTGTAAGTCTTGGTAAATATTTCAAATCCCATCATACTAATTTATGTTAAATCTTAAATCATCAAATCTTCAGAATAATTCACTCTCATTTTGAATGAATAAACAAAAATAAAAGAAAGAATGTGTGGCTAATTAATAGAATTGTTTGATTGATTTATGAAGGATAGTGTGACCTCTAAAACATTGTTTAGATCCATATTGTGTTATTTAATGTTTAATTGTGCCAGTGTTAGTTTGGTTGACAGAATGTTAATATTATCTAGTAGTATATGTGTATCTTAAGCAAGAGTATAAAGAAGTTTAATTTTATGTTTAATTATTCTAGTTTTAGTGTTAATAAATGTTTAATAAAGCATATCAGAAGTGGTTACTATTATGTGTATGTTCTAAATAAAAGCACAAGAAATTTATGTTAATATTAATTACTTTTATGTTAGTCTATCAGTCGTGAATATTGGGATTGTCCAATAGTGTGTATATGCATAAAGTAGAAGTAGAAAATGTTTCTTTGGCTATATAATGTAATAAATATTTTATTTTTTTTAAAAAACTTTGTTTAGAGTTTTTCCTTTACATGCATTCGTATTTCTAGTTTCCACACACCCACACCTACATATCCAATATGATATGATTGCACTATTTTATGAACTTAATAATGAACATGTCCAGATCTAATGATATTGTTTTCTTGATCTAAACACTATATGAAATGCTTAACTATTTATAATCCTCTGGAAAGTTTGTGTATTTAGTTATTATTTAAATGATGATTTGAAATCAAAATGTACCCTATTTCTTTCATTGTCTAATTACTATATCATTAGAATAATTCTTAATTTTATGTCATTACCTTTTATGATGATAATTGGTAGCTATTGTAGAGTATGAATTTTTAAATAAGTTATATAATAAACCCCCTGAGATATTTCCTTATTGTTTCCAAGTAGATATTAATTTAGTTATTTAATTTAAATTATTATACGGTGAAAGTTGATTAGTACTATATTTTGTTTTATTTAATTTAAACCTTTTATGCAGAAAAGTTTATTATTACTACATATTTGTTTTACTTAATTTAAACTTATCATAGAGTAAAGTTAACTAGTACTACATCTTTGTTTTATTTGATTTAAGCTTATTATCCAGTAAAGGTTGATTAATGCATTTGGATGATGAGAGGAAATAAAATTTAACGATAACTTGTTAATCTAAGTGGATAGAACTTTAATCATATTTATTGCAAAACCAAGTAGATATTTTACTCTCATTGATTCATAACATTTTCTATTGTATTTTATTTGCATTTTTTCCATATTATAGAACTCTGCAGCCCCCACTGAGCTAAGCTATAGTTGAACAGTATTCTAAGAGTCTCAAGAGTAATTCAAAGTAGAATCAGATTAGTAGTTTATGCTATTCTCAATAGTTATAGGAGATGTAGGATAGGTGATGGAGAAGGGTTACAATATATAGCTACATTAATATATTATATGGTCTGAGCTGAATTAAGTTAAAAATCAAATTCGGGCTAGTGAAACATTTGATAATTTAAATAAACAATAATTTAGCCTTTTAAATTTAAACATATACTTAATATAGCAAGATGCAATAATAAAAGATTATACATACGTATTATATGGGATACCGAAATATTTCCCACTTCATCGAACTCCAAGGTGTATACACATAATAATAAACCAATGAGACAGTTATAAAAACTGTAAATATGTTTGATACCTTAAATGCGGATCTTTCTGACTCCTGTTCTTTATTTGTCATAAATGCAGTTCTGAATTTGATCTTGAAATGTGACTACAGTTGTTATCAAGTTAATAGACCGAAGAGCGAGTTA
Source organism: Epiperipatus broadwayi (assembly GCA_028023455.1). Lineage (NCBI taxonomy): Eukaryota > Metazoa > Onychophora > Udeonychophora > Euonychophora > Peripatidae > Epiperipatus > Epiperipatus broadwayi. Next base: position 4,744,589 of record JAQFVV010006287.1, read on the forward strand.
AAAAAGAAAGCGTCTTTGCTTTTTCTCTTCTCTTTATCACTTAGTATTCTTTCTTTTTTTTTCCATATGTCATAGCATCGGCCGGGACGCGAACCCACACCCGTCTGCAACCAACTATTTGCTTGCAAGGTGAAGTGCGATGACCTCGCGGCTAACAACGCTTGACAAGTATTATTTTCTTATAATAAATTTTAATAAAGAGTTACTGTTAAAAGTTTAATTTAATCAAAACCAATTCAACATAGTCAAGATTAATTAATTTCCTAACTTTTTATATAGTAGGTAAAATTTATTAAATTCCAACTAATTATAAGTAGATAAAGCTCATTAAATTCTAACTAAATATATAATAACTTATAATGATAAAATGTATTGATTTTTATTTAAGATGTAGTCCATGTAGGCTATAGCTTTAATAAATGCACGTCCTATTGCCACTGTACCACTAGCACCCATCAGTCCAACTCTTTACAGAACACTTTACTTGCCAACTATATCACTGATCAACTATTTTATTATCAAACATAACTCACAAATATTTTATATGTATATGAATTCCTATACAATAATTTTATTAATAATCTGGCCATATAGACAAAGAATAATCGAATCTTTTTGGACCAACTATTTATTTGTCTAATAATATTTTCTTTATCTATTTCTTTACTTATTACTTATTCCGATAAATCTACTAAATATTCACTAAATTAAACTCAACTATCGTCCTAATATAACTTATTAAAAATGAAAATACTGCTTAAAGTGAACGTTTAAAAAATTAGATTGCTTAAAATGCCCATTAATTTTGATTAAGAAAATCAAAACTTTGAAATATATCTGACACTTTTATTATCTATTTATCTATTTTATGTATAAAATCTGTATTTGCAATGTTGTCTGATTGTTAAATGAATGCTTGTCGAAGGATGGCACAACCATTGCATTTATGTGAAGGAAGTAATTTTGCGATTAAACAAAAAAATCCTGGGGTAAAAAAATCAATAGAAATGCTTTTAACTACAGAGATATTCCCATCCACAAACATGGGTGTGCGAAGAATCTTGGCCTCAGGGTCGCCTTTGAGCATTCCATCATCATCTGAGCACGTTTTGCATATATGTGTGGAGATGATAATCTGGACCAACTGTTGATTGTTGGTTTAGCATGAAATATGTATATTGGTGATTATTTATCAAATTGACATATATGGGCTCAAGCGTATCAGAGTTATGAGATAGAGTGAAGAGTGGTGGGTTAAGTGAGAGTCTGTACTCATATATCCTATATATTAAATTTACTACATAGAAAATAATATTGTTGTTGCCACATATTTTCAGATTATTCCATATTAAGATGCCACATGAGAAATAAAAGAATTATATTATTAATATTATTGTTGTTATCATTATTATTGGCTGTTATAGTATTAAATAGTAGGTGGAATTAATACTTACTTAATTAGCAATAGGAATATTATTATTTATTATTGTTATTATTACATTTAGATGTAGTTAGGAATGATACAAAATCCCTTATCATATTTGACTACAGGATATTATAAATTAACTTGATTTGTTTTCAAGAATCTGACATGCTTTATATCATAATGCATATGGCACCTGTTATGACAGTCTGGTTTTGTAAAGATGCAATAAGTGAGAAGGCAAGAACAGAATTGCAAACAATTAGTTGGCAGAAATATGTGCAGTTTAATAGACTCATTGATGATATATGTTGTCATAATTATGATATTGATAAATAAATTCAGGTGAAGATATTTGACTTGCTAAATAAGTGGTTATTTGGGTAAATTGTCAGAAAAATTTGGAAATTAGGTGAATAGGATGTGGGTAAAGAAGTCAGTGATGTGAAAAGCATTCAGACAAGTAATAAGGTATGGTGGAACTTAGTAGATCATGTTTAATTAAATTATTAAAAAGTTTTAACTATAAACATTAAGGCAAGTAAATAGGCATGCAAATAGAAAGCTAAACAGACATATATAGGTGAAATGATAGAGGGTATAAGTAATGAAAAAAGTAAAAGCATATGCATCTATATATGTTTGTACATGTACCTTGATTTACATCGTTGATTTTTAAAACATCTTCTTAGAGACACTTTTAAACAAAATTTTAATTATTTTTATAGCTAAATCTATTTTATATTTTTTTAAAAAACTATTTCTTTCAAAACAAGATCGAGTTGAAACTAAATGTTGATTATTTTAAAACTAAATTTCAATTAATATTTTAAAACACTTTAAGAGGAAAGGAGAATTAAAGAAACAAAATGTAGTTGTTGAATGTAGAATATTTACAAATATAAATTATTATAGCTAGCTGAAAAAATAAAATATTTAAAATTTTCAAAGCTTACCACAATATAAAATCTGAAAATAAGTCAAGTATTGAAAAATATAAGTATTAAACACAAATTAATTTAAAAGACAAATATATAAAATCATCTAAATTATATTATAAATATAACTGACTTGTTTGTAAAAAAAATTTAAAGTGTTTTATCAAATATTTCATAAAATAATTAAACAGGTTGACTTTAAGTCCAAATTTCGGCTGAGCACATATAATGTTTTTTTTTTTATAAAAGTGGAATTATATTTAAGTAGGTGTATATTTTTAAAGAGTCACTTACTAAAAAAGATTTTTTACTTACAGATTAAGCACTATCAGGTTTGTGTTTTTAGATAGAATTGGTATAAAATCTGCAATATAGAATTGATATAAAATTCTTATTTTTACTGTTGAGAAGGTCATCTATTTAACTTTGTATGTGAAGCTTGTGTCACAACATTGGATCAAATTCAGAAAAGAAGGTTTGTTATCCTAATGGTTATGAGTTTTATGGTGAAAAGGGTAAGTTTGTTTGTGGTAATTAGCAAGACACAATGATTTTTTCAGATTCAGGTAGAGGTTTCACATTTTTCATGTTAAACAAGCAAATGCCAAGTTCAAAAGACAAAATTATTTTCTGAGCTGAAATTTTTGTATTATTACCCACAATGCATAACACATTTTTAATCAACAATCAGCTATTATTTAATTATCTGTGTACATATTTTTTTAATTATAATTATCAACCCCATATGCTTATAATTTTTTTAAGTAAACAAGTGGGTAATTATTATGTTTATAAAATTCTTTAAATAAACTAGCTCACATTTTTATAAATGACAGTGATCTTACTCTCTAAAATGCACTTAAAATCTAAAGCACAACTTAAAATAAATTTGATTTCCAAGAATGTTAATTAATAGTGATACAGACAACTTGGGCAAAATTTATAAATTAGTACTTAATTAAGTCTTGTTCCTATAACATAATTAATAAAACAAATTTATTTGAAATAAATTTAATTAAGACAAATTGTTTTTTTTTTTAAAACTGAATAAAATTGATTCATTTTTATACTAAGGACAGACCTTTATCTATGTGTGGGTGATTATATAATACAAACCTATCTGTAAACAAATTTCTTAAATCTGAATTTGCTCTACCATTGCCAACTAAGATATTTTAAAAATTAATTATAGGTTAAGATACTGCACTATCTAAATAAATGATGATGATGATTATTATTATTATTATTATTATTATTATTATTATTATTATTATTATTATTATTATTATTATTATTATTATTATTATTTATTACTACTACTACTACTACTACTACTACTACTACTACTACTACTACTACTACTACTACTACTACTACAACTACAATTATGACTACAACTATGACTACTACTACTACTACTATTAGAACTACTACTACTACTACTACTATGACTACTACTACTACTACTACTACTACTACTACAATTATTATGTTTCAATAATATACATTATTGTCAACAAAGATTATATGATGTTTACATGTGTATGCCTTGGTTACAGTGGCATGATGATTTTTACAGATTTGGTTTGACTAAAATTTTCATTGCTAATTACATAGGTGTGGAAATGTTGAATAGGGGTTTACATCAGTTAACCCATTCAAGTACAATACTTTAGAAACCCTGGGTGTACGTGGTAGATTTTTCCACATTATATTTTTTATTGCTATCATTGTTTGATTTTTATTGTTATTGTTATTCATTTCTGCTCATATTTATTACTTTGGGCCTCTCTTTTCATCTCTCACTAATATTCTGTTATTGTCTTTGTCCAATGGTCAATAGTTTTATTAATTTGTTCAGCTATGTAAGAATCCACATTTTATATTGTTTTAATTGGTTTTGTTTAAATAGGCTGTGCTTATAGAACGGCTACTTTTACATTCTCTTATAAATTAGCTTGTAATTGTAATAGTGACCCAGGAGGCCACATAGATATTGGGATGGAAAAGATTTACATCAATGTTTCTTATTTGTTGCAGCTTGTTGTAAAATGTTGCTGGATGCTATCACGTTATTTTCCAGGCAGAATATATACTATGTGCACCAAAATTCCTGAAGTCCAAAGATTGTGGCTCATGCTATAGGGGTTGTCTGCTGGTGTGTAAAATCTGTTAGCTGTTGTATAGTTTGTATTGCTCTATATTGATTTAGCATATTGTTTTGTGTAGTATTTAGCACAGTACAATTGTAAAATGTGTTGTTGTATTTCTTCAGCAGCATGGAATAGGTTTCATAATGGGTCTACTGACCTATAAATACAATGGAATCATAAGAAATAGGATGTTGGTAGTGCAAATGGATTTAGCTTGATCAACAATCAAAGAACTTCAGTTCCATTGACTATTTTCTGAAAGTTTTAAGAAGTTGCTTGTTGTTTACTCCCAGCATTAGGCAAAAGGTCTGGTTGTTGTAGCTGAATTGATCATCTTGTATGTTTGTCATTATGTGTATTTGCTCTAAAAGGTGACTGTTGTAGTTCTGATATTGATTTGTGATGAGTGTGCTACTGATACCAGATATCCATATGTGGGAGTGAGCTATCTGCAGGAATTATGTTGAGGAGGCTTTATAGCTGCTGATTCCATAAAGTGATTTTTGCAAGTAAATTGTTTTTGTGTATGGAACACATATATTGTTTAGAACAGACCTTTCTGTATAGTTGGTTGACTAAGTTGTTTGATTGAAATGGATGTTTTCCTACCCCAAGGTTTTGTAAATTTGACAATAGGTGAATAATATGCAATTCTTGTTGTTATAAGTATGATAAATAAGTGCACTTTTAAATATAGAGATTAGTATGCATTTAATAAAAATTTGGCTGTGTTTGCTTTCTGTTTGCACTTATTTTGAAGTATTTGTTTCATTCCATGTGCTCTGAATAAAATGGAAATCCAAGAAATGGACTAGGTTTTTCTTGATACAACTGTGTGTAGGGTTTGTTAGTATAGATGAACCATGCTAAAGTTTGTCTTATGTTTAATTGTTGTTTGTGCACATCTGTGTATTTTTAGTATTATGTCTAATACTGGAATTTCTTTACACAATATTAGAAACACTCACATCATCCTTATATGCAATACATGGAATACTTTGGGCAGTTCATGGTATTAATATTTTGGTAACTCATTTTCAATCTGTTTTAAGAATGGATTTTTGTATAGAATAAAGGGCAGTGCACTGAGAGGGGATTTTTGTGAAATTGATTGTGTGGGAGTAAACACTGTTGTGTTTCCGCTGCATAGTGTGAGGTGTATGTCTTGGTTGAGTAAGAGATTTATAATGCTATATAGTAAGGTGGGTAGAATTGCTGTATTTTCAAGCATGTTCATTAAAACATCTATTGCAATAGAATCAAATTCTACATGTATATCCATTTTAATTGCAATCGGGGCATATTTTTATTTTACTGCACTGCATTTTGTATCAAATTAAATACAAGTACAGCCTGTATGGTGGAGAATCCCTTCTTTTCATATTGCATGTTTGATATCAGTGGCAATATGTATTTTTTTTATTTTATGTTTGACTACCTTCTCCAATAATTTGATTCCCAATGGAACCATGGAGTTGGGTCAAAAGTTGTTGAGATTTGAAATGGCTGTTGTTTTTTTGTTAAATAGCACTATTGCTATTGGATATAGTCGTCTGGTATTATATATTTTTGTGATAGGAAATTAGCAAAGTTGAAAAGGTAATCTGCAGTAAATTGACTCAAATGTGCAAAGACAAATGCTGGTATGCCATTGTTTCCAGGGTGGCATCTGTTGGGAATTTTTTAAGTTTTCATCAAATTGTTGGAACTGGAAGGGAATATCTGTTTCAGATATTCAAACTTATCAGTAGCTGATGTGTATTTTTGTATGTTTGGAGTTTTTTCTTGAAATGTTGGTATAAGGAGTTCAGCATGTTATGTCCTGCATAGATGTTGGCACTTTTCTCAATTGCCCATGCATAGATGTTGGCACTTTTCTCAATTGTCATGGGCAGTTTTCTGATTGATGGATAGCCCAGTGTCCAGTGGATGTATCATCATGTCAATGTGTGTTGCTGGGTGAGGCAAATCTTTCTTTTTTGTGCCAAATAATTTGTTTAATCGTTTACATGTATTGTGGTATAGCATTGTTAGTTTTTGTATAAATTGGTGGGTGCTGTGCATGGATCTGGTGCTGCTATTCTCTAGTGGAGATTGTCTGCTAGTGCCATTAATCAGAAGGGTGAGTATCTTGTCATGTGATGTACGTTGAAGAATAGTGTGTCAATGAATAACTGGTATTTTTGAATTGGATCTTGTGGCATATCATTAATTTTATTTAGCATTATGTAATTCTGAGAATAGGAACTTGGTAGTGGTTGTTGGAAATAGGACTGATTGTTTTTAGATGAATGAATATTGTTTGGAGCTCTGAGAAATTTATTGTAATAGTTTGTGAAACATGGTCTGAAAACAGGCATGGATTGAATTGGAAGTTGGTAAAGTGATAAAGCATTGGTGTCAATAAGTGTGGCATCCCATTGATTGTAGAATGACACTGAATCTGCAACAAGAAAGTCTTGAACACTCATCTCATGAGTGGCAGGGTTAATTAATGTAACAATTTTGTATGAAATTTTTTATAACTTAATTTTAAATCATGCATTAATAATGTTGGGTTGTGTCTGGTTGCAAGCTGAGAGTTTATTATGAATATTATATGTGATATAATACTGAGACCTTGGGGCACATACACAAAAATAATGTTGAGTGTGGTAATTTGCTGTGGAATGTAGTGATTAGGAGATGTCAAAGTAAATAATTTTAATTGATTGGAAAGCTGCAATTTGAGACCATGAGTATACCCTGTGCCCATTGGAGGTGATAATATGTCCCTGGAGTATCTGGAAAAACCATGGTTGTACAGATATGTGGATGGATTAATTTGTGAATTATTATATACTTATGTTTGTAGTAGCCCTAGTATTTGAGGGTGTGTGATGCTAATCCATCTATTAAGTTGATGTATGCACTGCAAATTTTAACTTTCATTAACTGTGTAGCTGGAATTGTTTTATATTTTTTGTTATGATTGCTTTTGGAGTCTTACATTGTGTACTTTCATTGATTTGTTTTTATTTCCTTCTGTTTTGGGTCTATATTGTTGGCTTTTGTATCATTCTTCTGATTGGTTTTTGTATTGAGTGTCTGTATGTTTTATGATTCTTCATTTTGTGATTCTGTAGTTATTACATAGTTTTTAAATAAATTTGTGATTATTTCAATTGAACATGAGTCCCCATTTATATTATCAGTGATTGGTGAATTAAAGTTATCATCATCTCTCTTTGCATTTTTGCTAGATTTTTTCTGGTAGCTCTCTCAGACTTTCTTTTGCTTTTTGGTTGGATTGGGTTTGTTAGATGCATTATTGTGTTGGGGTTGCTTGGGGATAGGAATGTCTCCATAATTTCTATGGATGTCTTATTGATAATAGTATGATGTGTGATTTTATCAATTCTGCAATCAAATTTTAGCATGTATATATTTGCTTTTGTTTTTGTGGTGTGTTTTTCTTGGCTTCCACATTCTTTTTGATCGTGGTTTTTGTTTTTGGTTTTTTTTTTTTTTTCTGTGAAATCTAT